>BPLR01012809.1:0-50970 GCA_021605095.1 Caerostris extrusa | reverse complement strand
CATGGGTATTGCTTGGGAAGTGGGTCATAAGTGGTAAAATACGTTATCAGTGAAAATTAATACAGAGAAATCATTACTAATATATTTCAAATTTTGCAAGGTTCCACCGTATGCTGTTTATTTTCCAAACAATTTTTCATTTTAGTGGGGAAGACACGTGCAATTATAAAATAGTATAAATAAATGAAAAATTTTATTATATTTTCAAATAATATTAAGAATATTTTATACTTTCTTTTGCAAAAAAAATAATAAATAAAAACTTCAAGAGCGCATTTTTCCTTAATCATTACGGGTATGGTGAAGCTATTTTCTAGTATGTAGAAGTTGCCAAATTACTGTCCTTTTATATATGGTAAGGTGAAACCAAAGTTCCTGGTACCAACCAAAAGTAACTTCTTTTCCTATTGAAAAATAAATCCGCTTACGAATGCAAGTTATTTTTTCTTGAATTTCGAAGCCTTGGGAAGTGCTACAAAATCCCTTAGTTTCATCCTCCCATCTTTCTTGTTCTCCCTCCCGCTGGTTCCTACCGCTCATGACAAAAGAGGCTGGAATTTACCATAAAGCAGCCTCTTTTGCTCCATGGCTCTGACATGTCCTTCATGTCCAGGCCCCCTCCCATGGACTCGATTCTGGAGAGCAGCATTCAGGAAAATTACTAACTAAAGCGTGCGATATCCGGGCGATCACTCGCAAAGAAAACCAACCTGCGGAAGGAGCGCGGCATTCGCTTCGTGTGGGCGTTCATCTGTAAGGATATGTAGTCACTAATACATAACTAGTAGGATTCCTCTTTTATTGGTGTAAATTTATTGAACTTTATTCAATGCGTTATTTGATTTATCATACCTCAGTGTTTCACAACAAGCCAACAATTTCTCTGCAGCATAAGTAACCATTATTGTATGTAATTTTTATTAAAACATCCTCACAGCCTACCTTTTACAATAAAAACCAATAATGTTATAGTTAGTCAATTAATCAGTTATTAGCTATTATTATTATTTTTAGCATTTATATTTTCTTGTTTAAAATACGGATTGGTAGAATTGTTTTTTTGTATTAGTTTTTATGCCTTTGATAAAATAACAATGCATTAAATCTGCCTTAGAGTTTAAAACTTTGGCATTCTTTTTATTGATGAATTTCAGATATTAAAGTTCGGGAACATTGGAAAAAGATCATGTTATATTTCTAGTCAAGTACCAACATATTTCTGGCCAATCAGCTTCCAACCAGCTGCCCTGAACTCATTACTAAAACAGATTTGTCTAGTTTTTTCCACTGAAATTTCAAAACATATAATTTTCTTTTGGTGACAGGGGTTGTTAGTCCAAGTGCACAAAACCTCGGACACTCATGAGCCTGCTGTTGTTCATAAGTGGTTACACAGACAGTTTAGTGGATTCCAACCATCACAAAATGGATTCATGAAGATCATTTGACTCAATCAAAACCTAGGTTTTGCAGAATACAAACATTGAGTTAGCAAGTAGTGCCACACTCTGGTTCATCAACTCACCAAGCGCATATTGAAGTAGCATGATGCTCTTGTTGCAAATTGCACTACATGTGACAAGGTAAAAAATAATTGAAATGAAAATTATTCATCGTTCTTTTAAAGTTAAGTATAACAAACATATGTTTAATTGGTGCAAAATGAAAAACCAAATTTACATAATCGCGGTTAGCCCTACTCACAATCAAAATTAATATGAATTTGGAAAATAAGTATGAACATGGCATTTGTTAAAGATAAAGCATTATGTGTATTATGTGTTTGATAAAATAGCTCGGTATTTTAAAATATAAAACAAAGCCTAACATTAGTATAAAGTTATGCAAAGTCAACATACATATTAGCTGTTAATGTTGTGTCAACATACAAAGTTTATATTATTCATTTACTAAATGATTGAATATGGATTATTTTTGTGAAATTTTCTTTTCATTGTATTACACAAAAAAAAAAAAAAAAAATTGTATTTAGATCTTTTTGTCCCCAGTTTAATCAATATTTAGGTTTTTCTTTCACTCTTTGACTCAAATATAAAGTTGAGTAAGATATTAAGTGAATCAAATGTAAGTTACTAGGAAATTTATAACCCAAACCTTTCATTTTGTGATGGGATTACCAAAGCTACAGTATTAATATTCTTAGAAATCTTTTTTCAGACAGGGTTATAAAATCTCTGTATAATGTCATCATTTGAAAGTTATCTTAAATGATCTTTGAACAAAACCCCCGTATTTCCTTTTTCGAAAATAATAATGAATCCTTCAAAAATGTGTCAGCAGCCAGGACAATATTTTTTATGAAAAATGATTTATAAAACTTAATATATACCATTAGGTATTGCAAAACTTGAATCTAACTATACAATGGAAAAAATGCAAGTCTGTATTTTCATGCCAAAATACAAGTGACAACAAATAAAATCTTATTGGTTTTTTATTTGAAACAAAGATTTTTAGTATCTCCATAGTACTCTTTCTGAAAGTGAAATTTAATGTTATGTCTTAGTATATTTATATGTATATCGGCATTATCAAATAAAGAAATGAAAAATTTTTCGTGATCTGCAAAGTAATCCAGATATGTCATCTATTTTGAAGAAAGCGGAAATTGCAAACATCTTCTGTGAAAGAGTCCTCCACCTTCACCAAAAAAATATTTCAGTGAGGCATTCTATGATCTTAGACAAACCAAAACAAAACAAAAATCGGACAGTGTTTCTTAAATACAAATTTGATTATATAATATTTTTTAAAGCTTGAAAAGAAGAAGGAAAGCTTTGGCCTCCTTTAAATTTTGTTGTAATGTGCAAGGCCAAGCATTCTTGTACTTAGCTTATTCAATAAATGATTTATGGCGAAATTGTATAGTGATTATGGTTTCGATTAAACAATAAATTGAAATTAAATGGTTGTATTTATTTTATACATCAACAATAAAACACTACTAAGGAAATTATAATTAAAAATGTATATCATATAAAGCAAACAATGATAAAAGCTGCTTTAATGCACTTAACTACCAACATGAAAGAATATTCCATACTCATATAAGAATTTTTTTATTTTTAGGTGCTTTCGCTTTCTCCTATAATGTGATGGTAAATATATATATATATATATATATGGTGCTGAAAGAACAAATACTAAAGATTAAATATAATAGTTTTTATATTTTATTGTGCACAAAAGGATGCAGTTCCAAAATTTAAACAATATGCTAAATGGTCTGAAAATGCTTGCTTTCTTACATCTTTTGAATATCCCAAAATTTAGCAATATTTTGCAATCAGTGGTAAAATGCTGTTATTTGTATGTTATAAGGTTTTTATAGCTAAAATTTAATATATACATATTTTTATATTACATATATAGGTTCAGCATGATAAATTATATGCTGCAGTTTGGGTTGAAAACAGAGGGTGAAAAAAAAAATTTAACCACAAGAAATATAAAATATATCAATCATTTGGCAACGTTACTCAATGAGGTGATTTTAAAGCACTCAAATAAATATATCACTCAAATAAACACATTATTTGCCTTTTGAATATTATTGACCTAGATTTCTATTAATTTAATTTAATGAAAAAAATTTGCACTGTAACTTTTTAATTAATCATTATTTATTTATTTTTATAAAAATATTCTTTGTTTTAAATTTCCTGAACGCCATACAAGCAAACATAATAATAGCATTTTCATTGTCAGTGACAATATGATTTAATAAAAACCTTCTGACATTATATCAGTTGTTCGCTGTAGGTAAAACGCTGTTCAAACATCTCGGCTTCAATTTATATGAGAGTGTATCAAGGTAAGAAAATTAACATGTAAACGAAAAAGACGCTGAATTTTAAAATAAATCATGTAATTCAGTTTAAATTTTCATATTTCTAAATTTTTGCTTCTTTTCTATATCAATAAGTAAAATATATCTTAAAATATAATGCTTAAACAAAACTTTTTGTTCCTTAATTTATTATAATTTAATAACTATACTCCATCATTGTACTTCATAATTACATAAATAATTTGGGTTTAAGAGTACTTGTAAATCATAAAGCAAGAAAAATTTATTTTATTTTTTTTTCCATGTATTAATGTACTGCATAAAAATATTTAAGAAATATAAATTAATGCGAGATGCTTTAATTTTCATGTTTGTAAAAATAATAATTTTAATTATTTAAAAAAAAAAAATCTTTAATATTTCTTTTCTATTCTATTTCACATAAAAAAACTTTGGATTTTATAAAATGATTCTGTATTGTGATTTGTTAAATATGGGCTCATTGTTAGAAATTGTAATTTCTCTGTTCAAAATATTTCAAGAAAAGCATTTAATGCTTTGTTTCACTTGAGGATGGAAAGTTGTCAAAAATTAAAACGTTCATTCTGGGATTATGAAAATATACATTGGAATGCTTTTTAAGCCAAGCCGCTATGGATAAGAAAAGGGCTAGACTCAGAAAGAATATCCATTAAGAAGGGAAGCACCATTATATTTGGAAATCTTTCTTAGCTGATCCGGGTGCTGGTTTTTTATGAAACTGAATACCTAGTAAGCATAGTGGTATGTGGTTTCCTGGGTAAAATGTAAGCATTTAAAGTTAAATGAACACGAACTCATACGCACTTCAAATGAAAGATTAGCAGAAAAGAATTTTCTTAATTAATCAGATTTTAACTGCTTGTTTCTGTTTCAAAGATCTATGTAAAGATGTTCTAACAATTTAAAAAAAAAAAGAATACATAATTCATTGGATTTATTTTGCATATGCATCATTACTATCTTCTACCCATAAAGATGGATTTAAAGCTTTAACAGGGTGAAAGAAATGATGGATGCCTGCTGGATTAGTAGAGGGTTTGTGAACCAAAATGAGGAATAATTAAAAATTATCAATAAAATAGAATTGATCAACAATAAAACAGCATTGTTGATATTGAATCCTACTTGAATAAATGTATGCAATCAATTACAGTAATATTAGCACTATCTTGGATCATCAAATAGAATAACAGCACATTGCATAATAATTGTTTTTCAATTACAAGTTAAAGTTTTTAGTATTACACCAGCTTCTTAAAGGCCATCATTTTCTTTTAACTTTTAAACAATTGATGTATTCAAAGAAGTTATACAGACCACAATTTATAATTTCCTACGGTAAAACATAGCAAGGTAATAGAATGATCATGGCCTACATGGTGGCAACTTTTTATCTCATTTTGAATATGATTTAATAAAGTAGCGATAGTAACATGAGCAATGGGTCTGTTCAGACTGGGGGTAAACAAGATGTGAGACATTTCATACAAGAAATCACAAAAACTGGAAGTAAGAATTTAACTTTATTTACATTTAAAAACTTTGTCTAATCATGTTACATGACAAAGCAAATGCAATTCATTTACAGATTCTACAATTATACAGATTTTAACTCAATCAAATATTTATGGAGCTTTTAAAGCTAAAGTTACATCAACACAATTATAGTTGGGCATATTTTTTTGGAAATAAACTCTGAGAAATATAGAATGATATAAATGCCACCAAATATCAAAACCCTGCTTATAATTAATAATGAAAACTTTGATTTATTTTGGAGGTATTTCAAGGGGCCTACATGTGAAACATTTTTTTATTTTTTGTGTCCGTTATACTTTTTAATCAAGGCTTTTACAAAATCGGTAAGCACAGTACTGTATGTAACAGATTTGAGTTTCCTGTTCTGAATAATATACATTTTTTCACTTATATAAAATCTATTAATATACTTATACAACTCTCTATTTATAAAAATGTTGATACAAACACTTAGTTAAAATTTTGAATGTTATGTGAAGATTTAATGCTATTTTTAAACAAATATTAATTATGTTACTTAACATAAATGTACAAATAAATAAGAACAACAGATAAACAATTTATTAATTTAATGTTAATAAAAATATGTACATTTTTTCAATTGTATAATAATTATTTTTATTATAGTAAAATTATATTTGATTGAGGCCATTATGAGGAGTAGGAAATAAATATTATATACATCTTATTCTAATTTATAATTAATTATAACATATATACATAAATGAGGATGTCTCATTTTCCCCAGTGTCAGATGTCGAAGGGAGGTAAATGAACTGGGGGAACTTTTCTGCTGCCAGAACTACTTGCAGCAGTTGTGTTTTTGCTAGCATTCAATTCATTTGAGTGATTTAGTTGGCAGCTTTTCTTCCTGTTTGCTTCTTCCTCATCAAGAACATTGAATACACTGCTTGAGGCTGTGGGGATAAATAAAATTTAATTTTTCATCATAGAAACCACAAAATTTTATTAAGTTATTCTGTTTTTCAGCAAAAAAATTAATATTGCAATTTGATTTTCATACTGGAATCTAGCAAGATTAACTTTTCTTTTCCTTAAATGTTTGCCTATTTTAAATAGTTTGAAATATGAAATTACAGATTTACTAAACATTTATAAAAAATCGAAACTAGTTATTTTAATTATAATTTTTTTTTTTTTGATCAGGTAATGCATCATGACTAAGTTATTGTTATCTAAAGGAAGAATACAAATTAAAAACTTGGGTATTTAATTCTGATTATTCAAAATTACTGACAGGCCTTTAAACTAATTAATTTACATGGAATACTGATTCAATTCAAGCT
Organism: Caerostris extrusa; assembly: GCA_021605095.1. Lineage (NCBI taxonomy): Eukaryota > Metazoa > Arthropoda > Arachnida > Araneae > Araneidae > Caerostris > Caerostris extrusa. The sequence continues at coordinate 44,271 of BPLR01012809.1, read as the reverse complement.
TATGATTCTTAATATTATACAACTGCCTGTAAGTTAAGTAATTGCTCCTTTATAAGTGGGTGATTCTGTTATTTTCCAGTGTAAAAACATACTATTTATTAAAAATATCTAGGAATGCAGAGGACAGAGAAACTAATTAATCTATTTTAAATGAGAACAACATTTATCTGATTCAAATAGCTTTCAGAATAAAACACTATTTGCTTTAGTGTGTTGAGACAAGAAGCAAAAGGTGGGGGGGAGAGATTGCATTATTTTACTTACATGAAAAGAATTATTAAGTTTTGAATGTTTAATAATAAAAAGTTGGTTCTTTTATTATCTTTCAAAATAATTATGGATTTAAGTAACCCCCTTCCCATCTTAATACATATAGTAGGTAAACCCATAATAAAATTTTCTTTTCTTAGTTTTCTTAACATATTGCTAGAAAAACTTTCTTCATAAGATAAAATGAAGTGAAACTAGCCTTTATAAATTGAATAAACTTAGTAAATTTCAAAACTCTACACTGATAAAATCAATGAATATGTTACTAATTTTTAGTAACATTTTTTTTTTTTTTTTATGACAAATTAATTACAAAAAACTATAACAACTTTACCAGAAAAGGCTTCACTATATTGTTGCGATAATTTCATTTTTAAGAATCTGAAACCACAAAAAGTATTTGTTGTTAAGTGATCTAAATTTTAAAATATTTTTAATTCAACTTACAAAAATCATATATTTTACTATATTATTTCCACATTAAAGGAATAACATGATGATTGTTACAACTATTGCTTCAGCTGTATCAATGTTTAATTTGTTTCAACTAAACCATAAAAATATTTGATTTGACAAATAATTTTTACTTATTAAAAATGAAATTGTATTTTCTATCTACACTTCCACCATATGGATAATTATATACATATATATCACAATAATTGAGCAATTTGTAAATATGTAAAAAAAAATATTTCTTAGTATACGTAGTCATTACATTAAAGCAATATTCTTTATTTGCTTTTTACACTAATCAAGGTAGCATTAAATACATAAGGAGGGTTTAAATGCAATTTAAAACATTTTTTTCCTTCTTCCTTAGTTTTGAAAAAAAATTTTCAGATTCTTTTTGTTCCTCAGCTTTTTTTTTTTTTCTAATATCTCTCTTTACTTTTTTTCATGATAAGGATTTTACTAGCAAGACTTGTTTAATAGAAAATTTTCAATAACACTGACCATTATTATTTTTTACTTTTTTCTTAACCTGCCATTTTTGAAATATGGATATTGAAAATCTTACTACTTCAGCGTAAATAATTTCTATTCAAGCAACATCTTAAAAAAACAAAATCTTTGAAAATATGCTGCATTAATTCAATAAAAATAAAAATAATTATTTTATAAAGTTTTTAATTATTTTTTAAATGAGTAAGAGCGAACTTTAGAGAGAAAGAAAATACAAACCTAATCCTTCTGAAAATAGTCTCTAGATCTTTTTTCAATTCCACAAGAAATGAGATATGCTTTTTTAATTCTTTACTTGCACCTACATATCGAGAAGCTAACAAGGCATTGCAATTTACTAACATTTCATTTGTCTTTTCAAATCTTGCCAGCCTATTAGAAAATAAAAATATATAAAAAAAACAGTAATCAAAAGGGAAAAGAGATTATCCTTAAAGAAACTGACAATCTGAGGTAATAAATTAGTTTTTTAGAAAGTTATGAATTTATATTATTTGGTAAATAATAAATAAAAAAGTATTTGTTTCAAATGTTGCAATATTGTTTTCTTTTATGTTGAATAATTATGGAATCTACTAAAAATTAATGTATTTGCAAAAAAATATAAATCTTAACAAATTTTTTGTTCAATTAAAAATTAAAAGATAGCCATTAGAAATTGAATCAAAATTTAATTTCACAACAATATTAAACTAGCTTATTTTGCTAGTCTTTTGCATGCTTGATTTAAATAGTTAAAACGAGCATAAAAATGGCAATTAAAAGAGACTTTTTTGCTAGATACATTAATATTTAAAAATATTTTTATCCATTTTTAAAATATTAATTTATATCTAACCTTAGTAAATATTCAAGATATATTATTAAACATTCAAATTTTTGTGTGTCCCCTTGTGGGGGAAGCGTTTTTGGGAAATGTAATATTCGGATATTTAAAACAAAAGGGAAATATTATTTAAAAATATGCATTGCATTTTTCAAAAGAGTATTATGATATTATGCTTAACATTTAAAGTGATCTTTAATGTTAAGGCAAACTAGACACTAGACAAAGCTAGAAACATAATTATAAACTTACATATGTTTCTGGGATTGAATGATTGCTTGTATATCCTGTTCATTTACTTGATGTTGTAGTGATTGAACAAATACCACAGAAGCTGATATATTGTTCAAACTAGCACAACCATCTTTACTAATGTTGCTATCTTGAGAATTATTAGCACTCATTACGCCCAATTTATACAATTTCTTTAATTAATATTAATCCACGCACTTTTATTTTTCACACAGGAAAACCTGAAGTCATTATTATTTGTAGAGAAATAATGCAAACCACATTCACTTAAAACAGCATTTATTGTAGATACGAAGTTCAAATTAATCTCCTAACATGATTTCCAAATTCGAGCAGACAAGTTTCTTTGTTGATATTAATTGGTTGCCAATTTTATCTCGTGAAATTATCAATATTAAGACAGAAAGAACAAGGCAGCAGAAAAAGAAGAAAAAGGATTACATTGCTACCTTATATTCTATATGATTAATTTTAGATAGCAGAACAAAACATACTTTTTTACGTTGCTTTTTTTTTTTTGGGAGGGGGTCGTGAGGGGTCATAAATGAATTACCAAAAATAAATCAGTGTTACAAATGTAAATAAGTTTCAAAAGAAAAAAAATTTCGTCTTTTCAGTTTTCATTCATTTGAATTAAAATTTTGCTCGATCCGTTGTAGTAAATCACCATTAATCATCTATTTTTAAGCTTTTATATAAAATTAATTAGAAATCAGCAAGAACTCTAATGTTAAACAAAGAAGAAAGAATGGTTTAATCAATCTTGTGTCAATTCATTTACTAATCAAAATTGCCACTGAACAAGACGAGAGAAAATTTTCATCATCCACAGCATCTTTGATGACTTTTAATGATTTGCAGAAATTCCATACTCTTCTCCCAATTACTTAAGGTAGAATAAGATTTTGTCATCGAATATCGCATGAACGTATAAATATCGAATACGAATATGACATTTTTACGTAACGAAATGAACAAATATAAGACGAAACATTTCATGGATGTGGTGGTGAAACATTTCATGGTGTTTCGGCAGAGACAATTAGGGCAGACACCTTAAAGGATTTATTCTGGAATAAATGTAGAAAAATATAATGCAGTTAAAACCAGAACGCTCCATTTGAAAAACTAGAGAAACTACTACTCTGTAAGCTAACTACTACATAAAAAGATGCAAGGTTAAATGAATGGAATAAGTTTCTAAAATGTATAAGTAGAGCTGGTGAATTTAGAAGTTTGCCTGTGCATGAAAGATTCGAAGGTGAGGCTTTTACATCGACACATCCAGGCATGTACTGCAGTTGCGAAACTACTTTTATGTCTTCACTTGTATAGTACAAAAGAGTTCCCTATTCTAGCTTCATGCAACATGATCGGTAAGTAAAGTAAGTGGCATGTTATTTTTCATTGCAGGGCCCTTTTTTTCATTTCCTTAAGTAAAATTTAATTTCGGCAACCTTTTTTTCCAGTTTAAAACCTTCATCCCCCCCTTCTTCTCAATTTAATAGAATCACTGATCCCCCTCTCGTCCTCGATTCTTAGAAAAATGCTTTGATCCCCTTTCCCCTTTTTTACAGGGTACAGTTACTCACTTATTGAGAGACGATCAAAGAGCGGAGAGATTTTGAACGGGTATTGATATAGCTCCAAACTGTAATTGTCAATCTCTGCAACAATTTCCTTTTAACAAAAATTTTTAATTTTAATAAAATATACAATTGACTTTGAAAATTTCCCACTTTAGCAACTTTCCTTATAAATAGTTTAAGAAAAACCGGTAATATTAAAATATTGGATGTTTATATATATATATATATATACATATATACATATATATATACAAAAGCCAAAACATTATGACCACCCCTACATTTTGCAATGAACTCGCCTGGATGACGAGGAAGGCACGTGAACAGGTGAAAGTGGTATTTAACTGCTGCTGGAGAGTCTGAAGAATCACTCCTTCACTTACTTCTGTGTGTGATGGGAAAGGCTGTGAATCTAAGCGACTTCGATAGAGGGCAGATTGTAATGGCTCGAAAGCTCGGAACAAGTATTTCGAAACTGCACGACTCGTGGGTGGTTCGCGATCTATAGTTGTTAGTACTTATGCAAAGTTAATGAATAACGGTGAAACCAGCAGTAGACGACATGGTGTTGGACGTCCACACGCTATCAAAGAAAAGGTCGTCGGAGACTGTCTCTCATGATGAAGCAAAACCGGAGCCAGATAGTGGCTCAGCTGACAGCCCAATAAAATGCAGGGCCAAGTAGAATAGTATCGGAGCACACTGTTCAGCGGACACTGTTGGATATGGGGCTACGCAGCAAACGTCTCACTCGTGTGCCTTTGCTGACCAAGCGTCATCGCCAACTGCGCCTGCGCTGGGCCCGGGAACATCGTGACTGGTCCATGGATCAGTGGGAGAGAGTTGCCTGGTCAGATGAATCACGGTTTGTCATTCATCACGTCGATAGCCGTGTCAGGATACGCCGTCTTCCAGGCGAACAGTTGCTCCCTCAATGTACAGTAGGTCATGCACAGGCCGGTGGTGGTATTATGCTTTGGGGGTCTCTGGGACCGGTGGTTTGTGGTAGAACAGACCCTGAATGCTACAGGGTTTCTGAACATCATTGCGGACCAGTTGCACCCTTACATGGCCTCTGTTTTTCCAGCTGGAAATGGAATGTTCCAACAGGACAACGCCCCTTGTCACAAGACTAAAATTGTGTTGGAGTGGTTCCAGGAACATGATGCTGAATTCCAGTTAATGTCCTGGCCGCCTAACTCACCGGATATCAATTCGATAGAACACATTTGGGATGTCCTGGGACGGCAGCTCAGAGTTCAAAGCCCACCAATTCGCAATATCTCAGATTTGCGTGACCATTGCTTAAACATCTGGTACAATCTGTCTCCGGCCATCTACCTAGGACTTGTGGCATCCATGCCAAGGCGGGTTGAAGCTGTGTTGCGCGCCAAAAGGTGGGCCAATTCGTTATTCACAGGTGGTCATAATGTTTTGGCTCTTGAGTGTATATATGCTATGTATATTTCTTCTCTTCAGGAAGCCTAGTTATGTTTCTTTGACGGAAGAAAAACGACAATCACAGCATAATGAATCAGAGTTTGACAATAGAAACGAGATTAATCAAGTTTGCGAATTATTATTTTGAGGAATTGATACGTGTTGAATGAAATCATGTCATAGTTATGCCAATGAGGAATCTAATGATGCAGGGAAGACTAACTAACAAAAATGAGCGTTTCAGCAATCTAATCACACCATCGAGACGATGGACATTTGTATGAATTTATGGAATACGATACAAAAATTAAGAATAATTTTACTTATCAACCTATTTCAGCAGTCACTATTCAACGTTGTCCTCAGCAACGAGAAATTTTTTAAGGCATTTGTTAGTGGGACTATTTTTGATTATATTTAAACGAAGTTTGCTATTACAATAGCGTATTGAATAATACACATGGGAAAATGAATGGCTCATATTTTTTGTTAATTTCGATTATATATAGGGATTGCAATATCGGACCAAAAGTTCAATACCGGCATTCCTTTTTAGATCTTAATACCGGGATACTGGTTTTAATGCCGGTAGTAGAAATTTTAGAAACAGAAAAGAAAACGCAGGTGTTTTTTATTTTATTTGCCAGTTATATTAGAGAATGTAAATATCAAAAAAAAAAAAAAAAAAATTGTAACTTGTAAATTATAACAGTATATAAAGAATCACAAAAAAGTAAAGGAATATCTTATTTATTTAAATTACAAAAAATTGTAAATATTACTATTCAGTCTGTGGTACTATTACAAATTTTTGAAATGTGATCTTAAAAACATAATGCATCAATTGTACTATCATTAAGACAGGATAGTAATTTTGTGCAAAAATTACCAGCTGTCGAAAACGCTCTTTCAGCATCTCGACATGGCAAACCATATAATGTTGTCCTTTTACTTGTAATTTAATCCAAATTGTGTTTTTTTTTTTTTTCAAAATAATCTAAAATCCCTGATGGCTTGGGCTTAGAAACTGTGCTTAAGTTTGTATCTACATCGCAATTGGATTCTTTCCTCTTTAACAAATTTGTATCGTGTTTCGTTTTTTAAATGTGTATGGAGTCCGCTTGTAGGTCCACCATTCACTTTAATAATTCTTGAATATTTTTTATATTGTGCCACCATATTCTCTTCATCATATAAATAATGAAACCAAACCGAAGTATTATCAACCGATTTTTTATGTTCTTTAAAGTTATTCTTATTCATTATTATGGGGTATTATTTATGAATATATATATATAATAAATCTGAAAAATATTTTGAACTCTAAAGTATGATATGCAAATACAGTATGAATTGCAAACTCACCAATTTAAAAATATCGAAATATTACACACTTTCTTCACAATCCTTAACCCCTTTCTTCATAACCTTATTTTCCCAGATAAGAATTTCTAGTTTTCAGATTAGCATTCACGGATAAGAATTCTTTCATAGATAAGAATTCTAAATCTCTAGTAAATACCGAAAAAACGGTATTTAAACTTGTGAATTCCGGTATTACAAAATTGTAGAAATGGCATAAAATACCGGTATTGCAATCCCTAATTATGTAAGCAGACTACCGATAATCGTATTTTAGTTGGTCTTCACCACAATGGGAATGGAGAAATAATATAAGTTTCAATAATAATACAAGATGGGCCTGAATGGCCGGCGCTCGGTACCATAGGTTTCGGGTTCGAGTCCCGGCGGTGCCATGGATGTTTGTAGTGGTTCGGAATCCACTTTAAACCGTAGGTCCCGGTCCTAATAGGATCGTAGAGCGTTGAGGGGGTAGGGGCATTGTTACTCCGCGTCCGTGGCTTATCTTCAAGTTACACGCGCCCCCTGGGTAATGCAAAGTGAGTAACGTCTGTGCAGCGCTTGCCTTAAGGCATCTAAGACCAAGCTTTTCTAATGTGTTCGCCAGCTGCATTGGAAAAAAAAAACAAAAAAAAAAAAAAAAAAAAAAACCAATAATACAAGAGATAATGCAAGTTTCTTTCAGTGTCTTCATTAAATTATATTATTACATCTGCCTGGTATAGATTGCTGTTACACTCATTACTACTATCTACACCACATCACATCACTGTGCCTAGAACCGAGTTACACTCATTGATACATATTTGAAATTCAGGGGCCTATTTTCATGCATTATATTCAGGACATGCCTATAACCAAGATAATGAAAGATCTCATGAGCCCTCAACTTTTAACAATTGTTTATCCACTTGGTTTCACTATTTGTATAGTTTATGCATTCACCAAAAATATTTCCCATCGAGCACGTCTGGTCGATGAAAATTCAACGATTGGCACCTGTTAAGATGCAAATTCAAAGGTTCGTCTAAAGTTCAATATCTAAAAGAATGAATGAACCTCTTACTTGGATGATAGAATAATTCAACTAATCATGATGGTCTTTCCATAATTTATTTTAATGATCACAAAATATACAAGGACAAATAAAAAACAAGACACTAAAATTTCGCCCATTTCTCATTAAACATCGCCATTTCACATTAAAATTTAAAAAATGTAAGATATTTCGCGTTACAAATTCATGGATTATACAAAAAAAAAAAAATTATACTTCACTTCAAACAAGACTGCTACTGACGCGTCACATTGGTCTTGACGTCCTCCAGCGTAATAGTTCCTACATACTGTTTTAAGCATAAAAGAAATTCTTAAAATATTCATTTCAAATTAACTCATTAACACAAATATATATATATTTTTAAACAATATACATAGAATCCTTTACATTTTAACAATTTACACCTATACAATAAATAAAATAAGAAATAAAATTAATAGCAGACTGATAGTTTACAATTTTCACATAATATCTATCTTATCAGACCTAGAATCATATGACTATAATTCGTATCAATGACCATATAAACCAAATTTATTCATTGATTTCAAAGTATATGAAATTTGCTCTTGTTACTTAATTACATATGCACATGTTTTCATTTTAAAAGACTTGATTTTCTATTTCCACTAACTATTTCCGTCAGTTATTTGGATCCAGTCATCTAGAGAGCAGAAATAACATGGTTTATACCATTCTGTGGCCATGTATTCCTTTTTACTATCCTCAAGGCGTTTTAATATATCCATAGATTTAAGATGTATGGAATCATTAATGTTTCATTTCATTTTATGCAGTTTTCCATGACTTATAAATATTAAATATGCATCAAGAAATCTATCGTACTTCACATTAAATTTGTGTTGAATAAATTGAAAAATCTATCATATATCGCAGTAAATTTGCAACTTAATAGAAATTCTAAGTATTACAGGTTACAATTTAGTGGGGATATCCATGCACCTTATCTGCAAAGCAATCATAAACCACCTGCTTTTGGATGAAAGAAGAGAAAATAGTGTTGGTTTGAGGCCCATTGAGTGATTAAAAAGTAGCAGGATTCAAAGTCCTCGAAAGTGCCAGCGATGAATCCGACTACAAAAAAGAAGATACATTTGGTCTTTGCAAAGTGAATGGTTTCCTTGGGGGTCAAAGTGACTAGTGAATATTTGCAGTTTTCCAGTCAGGTTCTTGCATTGCAATAGCCATTTGTAAACCTTTTCAATTTCTCCACGGCGATTGAATATACCTGCGAATTCCTTTAACACATATAATGCTTTGTTGAGTTGATTTTGATCCTTGAAGTCGTTACAGGAACTTGATTTTTCAGCATAGGCACAAACAAAAATTTGCGCATCAACTGTTCTTGGTTTGAAGGTTCTCCGCCAAGGAGCCGTATTTCTTGAAATAATTTTGTGTGAAGGCTTTGGAAAATTTTTACATTCTTTCAGGAAGCAAGATATTCTTGAAGTCCATAGTTGATGCAGGTGGGATTTTCAATGCATTCGACTATCGGACATTCTTTATTGAATCTAAGAGCCATAGTTTCTACTTCCATGATGGAAATAGTTGCAGTTAAAGCACTGGGTAGCTCCTGCCAATGGCTGTATTTCTCGACACGAACAGTAGGATAAAGCAGTCATTTGATCTCAAAAGTCTTTAGGTTTGAGTCAACCTTGGGGAGTATGAGTTGGCCCACTGGTAGAAGTTTCATAGATCTGTTATGCAATTGAGTAACTTTTTGATCTTTTGAAAGTTGCTCGGAAGGTCATCTCCATTATCAGATGTTGTTTTGGAAGTTGGGAACCTTTAATTACCGATTTAATTGGCCTATTAATTGCAATTAAAATTCTTAGTATTGTAGAATAAATGAAATCTGAGCCAGATCTTCTTTCTCACCAGACGGCTAGTGCTTTGGCCCTTGGCATCCCAGGCTTCATGTTCGAATCCTGGCGGTGGCGTGGAGGTTTATTGGTGGTTCGGAATCCACTTTAAACTGTAGTTCCCGGTCTATTTAGTCTTCGTGTGCACAAGATGACCGTAGAGCAACAACCAAACCAAACTCACCAGACTGCCTACCAAATTGTAGTAGGAGGGCTAACTTCCAGTATTCTATCAGATGAGGCTTCTCCAGAAATTTTGTTCCAATCTAATTTTTGAAGAACATTAAGCAAAACCCTGAAATTGTTTCCATTGTCACACTAAATTGTGCCAGGTCTCCCAAGCCTAGCGATAAAATGCCTAAGGGCTAACAGAAATGAGTAGCAAGATAGATAATTTAACAATTCAAACAACACACTTGACTACAAACTACACACTAACTTCCAAGTACACATTCTGATCAGTATGCATGAAGTACTTGGACCCCCTCCCCCCCCTTTTGGTTCTTAACTCTCTCCTGCTTCTTCAGTAGTATGAGAAAGTTGACATAATTGTGCACAGTTCATCTCATTTAGGTATGAATTTTGTTCTTTTTCTGAGCAGTATTGCTGTAACAATAGAGAGCTACCCAACTTTATCACATAGGTGATACTAATGAATTCAGAGGGGTCTTTTATTAGTAGAAATCTTTTTCTTCTCGTACTAACCTAATGCAAAGTAATTAATTTATATTTGATTAATTTTAATCACATCATAATTATTCAAACATTTCATTAAAATATGTACATACAATTTTTGTAAAAGATTAAAATAGAAAGAATTGCCTCTTGAAATCTTTTCAATATTTATAAAAGAAGAATGTATGTCAATACCTAAAAGACTTTGAAAATTTTACTGAAATTTTCAGTGTCATATTTATGTGAATTAGGATTTTCTACCCTCACCACGACTAAGTGTAAAAATAGGGGAATCTTCAATGTATTAATGGGAAAATGAGAGTTTGCCTTGCAAATTATATGCCTAAATATTGAAGAAATAGCTAGAGCACTTCAGGTTCATGTTCCTCATAAACATAATAATAATGAAACGCTCCTTAAGTTTATTTATAACATTATTTTTCTGTAATATTCAACTAAACTATTATATATAGTTCTCAAAAATTTGTACAGCGTGGACTACAATTATTTGTAGGATTTTAAATGCATCTCAACATCAAAATGTTTGAGAACCACTGCCATAGAATGACTTGAATACAATGAATCAATACAACACAATGAAATTGACAACAAAATCAAACAATTTATTTCCAATTCAAACATAGAAAGAAATTAGTAAACAGTTATAAACTAATTAACCACACATATATTATTTACATTTCTTGACATTTTAAAATTAAAGGGTTATAATATTTCTAAACAATGTTATATTTATGTAACTCAAAATTTTTATCAACTAAAGTATTAGAGATTCTCAAAAACATCTCTTGATTAATATTAAAAGTATCTCATAAATAAACATTTACAGAGTGTCTTCTTAACTATACCAAATATAATTTTTTACATACATACAAAAAATTGTAAATTAAATAAATGCACCAATTCCTTACAAAAAAAAAAAAAAAAAAAAAATATTTAGCAGAAAAGTAATTAATGGGTAACCTTTCATCTCTTAAATTTATATAAAATTTAGAAAATGAAAAGTATACATTTCGATACATTTTTAATTTTTAAATTCCCAATAAGGTACCTAAATTTTCATCTATAAAATTTTTTTTTCGTTTTTCTTTTCAATTTTCCCCCACCTTATTTGAGAATCACCACCACAATATAAGATGTGAATTCGTCAAACAATTAAAATCATTAAACAAGATCTATCATACATATGATTTTCATCACTATCTTCATACAGCAAGCAAAAGCATTGCCAATAAAAAAAAAAATGAAAATAAAAATAGCTTCCACAATTTACCACACAAAACTTTATATTCTACCATCCAAATGTGTAGCACAATTTGTGCTAAATACACAGGAATTAATGTAATATGCCATAATATTACTGCCAATGCTTGCTTATTATATGAAAATTGCCCTTCTACAGGATCTTATAGTATTATAAAAAATGATTAAAACCACTTCATAAAAATATTCCAACATCTTATCTTTATAATAGTTTTCTTAAGGCATAAAAATCTATACAATTTTATCTATCATATATGCAAAATAAATATATTGTCAAGAAACTGCATAGATGTAGCTTTATTTTTTTCATCACAAAATAATTTTTTCCATTATTTTTATGGACATTACAAAAACTATTTGTATTATTATTTTTATTTCATTGACATTACAAAAATTATTTTTATTTATTCATTATTTTTATATTTAAAATTAAATTTGGGGAAAAATTAAAATTTATCAGATCTAATTTCATAAACTTGAAAGTGTACTTGCATATAAATAATGTTCACCTAATTTTTCTGTTGGTGACAATTTTCCCTACCCCTTCATCTAAAAAAAAAAAAAAAAAACATGATAAGCTAAGAATGTAAACAACCATGCACATTAACAATTTCATTTTCAGATAACTTAGCAATTCCTTTTAAGAAAATTAAAACTTCTTACAAGATGACTTATAATATGAAATTTTTTTTTAGTAATTTCCAAAGGAATAAATGAGTATTATCAAGTGAGCATTTAAAAAATAAAATGAGAAGGACAAAAAAGACATGCAATACAACTCAACATTTTGAGCTATTACTGTAATTACCTATAACTCATGGTGGATTTGTATCTATTCTCTGACAGACCATATACTAATAAAATTCTATTTTAATACTTATGGTATAAGATCAACAAAAGATTTTTCCATTTTATGGGGCCATGGTCGTATAAATTTTTTTTTTATAAAAGAGTTCAAATCGGAATGCATTTAAGAACTTAGGACATTTTCTGATCATTTGTATTTTTCAAATTTGTTAGAGAGATGAAATTCTTAATCACTTTTATAATTAATTGTTACATTGGCTTTCTGCAAAATGTTTTCAAATTTTATAGATAACCTCATTCCATATATTTTTTAACCTCTAGCAAATATGGTTGCCTTCCATAGTTCACAACCATTGAGTTTCCTCAATGTTTAAAAGATTGTTTATTTTTTTCGCACAGAGTTTCATAAATTTTTATTGATAAAAGTATTTCTACAACCATTGAAATGTTTTTCCTTAATGTTTAAAAGATTTTTTATTTTTTCACAGGAAATTACAATATTTATGCATAAATTTTTATTGATAAAAAGTATTTCTAGCTTTAGCAGTTTTATTAATCAAACAACAAATTTTGATATATTTCATAATGAAATGTAAAACCAAAATAATTAGAAACCACAGCAAACCTACAGGTCATAAAATCATATAAATCAGTATTATAATATGAGAAAAATTTTATCACATAGATGCCTAGCTTAAAGCATTATATATACAACACATAAATAACTTCCTAATAGCAAATTGCAGGAAAGTAACACAAATGCATTTTATCACAGTTCAACACACATATAATTATGTAAAGAAACATAAGTTCACCACCAGGTTTGAAAGATTTGTACAAAATTATTAACATAACCAAAGACTAGTATTTAAAATAGGAAATTGCATTTCCATATAAACTATAATGTATTTTAGACAAAAGAAAGAAGAAATGTTAATTAATATAAACATCATAACAGAAATTTAACCCCTTATTTACACATTTCTAAGAATGATTAGGCAAACATCACTCTGTAATAAACATTTAAAATTAAAACTTAATAAAAAGGAAATTCAAATAAACACATTTATACTGACAGATAACTTATGTTTTACTTAAATAAAGTAAAAACACAATTGGTTTCTTTCAATTACATCGTAAGTTGGTAATGATATTATTAATCATACAACAATTAAATCAATAAAATATAACCCTAGATTTTCATTTTTATAATAAAAAAATCCATAATAGTCAAAAATTGGAAGCATTCAATCAATGAATTTTAATAGAAACAAAATTTATGCAGAAAATATAAAATTCTACTTCACTATAGTAAAAAGGAAATGAACATGTGAAATGGAAGAGAAAATGCAAAATAAATAAAAAAGAACACAAGTGGTATGTTACAACTATTAACACTTCAAAACTGATTAACAAACTAAATCCTCTATTTATAATTACTCTTTCAGATTTCCTTTACTTCATATTCAAAGGAAATTTTTTTTTAATATATACATATGCCCTCTGATTATTTTCAAGTACAGTCAAACCAGTTTTGGTGCAGGGGATAGGGACAGTATAAAAATATCTTGAAACTTCATAAGTAGCTGTAAAATATATTGTTTGCAACATATTTTAAAAACATTTTTTTATGTGGTTAATAGGGACAACATAAAAAGTCCCACATAGAAAGTATGTAAATCAAAACTTCATAATGTTGCATTATCTCACATTTAATAATATTCGTGGTAATGGTATATAATATCAGGTGGGCCATCTCTTCAATTTTTTTTTTATTTGCATGTTATTTTGACCACCATCTGTTGTTTTCTTTTTGAATTACATTTTTTAATTGATTTGTATTCATAATATGCATTTAATGGAATTTCTTTTTTTTTATATATATGACCCATAAAAATCTCACAAAAAACCCCACATAAAAATGGGTTTGACTGTAATTAACAAGTTTCTTCTTAAAGCTCATTAATAATTGCACCTTTATCAAGTTTTGAAACATTATTTTTAACTAAAAATAAAGAGTAAACATTTATGTATAAAATCCATGCAAAATGTATTGAAATGTGAAGTCAAATAGAGATTTAATAAAATGTAAATGAATTTTCAACAAGTTCAATTTCAGCAATTAACATAGTTAATCTAAGTAAAAGTATTTGTTTTTAATAATACAATAAAAAATTTTAGTTCACCTAAAATTTAAAATAGAAACATTAATGTCTTTTTAATACCCCAAACTTTAGAGTAATATTTCAATAAATAAACACTTTAACAGTTAACAGAAATAAAGAAGTGGATGTTATAGATAAATCTTAATTCTATTATTTGATACAATTAATAAATTCTATCTTATTGTGCTATGTTAATGAAATATGCATGAAAGAAAATCCAGTTAAATATAAGTTTCTAATAAATAGCAAGATGACTTATGAAAATAAAAATTAATTAATAGAGAAGAAAGAAATGAATAATCAATTAGAAATTATCAGTCATTTGTAACATTTATAGTATTGGACAAATTTTAAATTTACATACAGGAAAATTAAGATCAGATTATGGATAAAATAAACACAGATGACTATGAAAAAAAATAAAGCCATATAAAATATTTAATGGATGTAATAAATAATGAAAAAAAATTCTATTATTCAGAGGTTGCCAAGCAGTTATGACATAATATCATAAGCAAAAAGTTTTTAAGAAATATGAGCAAATAACTATTAATTCCTGTTGTTGAATAAGCAAAATGGTCACAGATCTCTAAGCATTTAAGCTACAAACACACAACAATATATCACAATTGTTTACAAAAAAGTACCTAGCTTGATTCAGATTTAAAAAAAAAAAAGAAAATTTATACCTTACAAATAAAATGTGCAGAAGCTACAATTTATAAGTAAATTTTTGTTCTATGTATTATGATTTAGTTTTCTCTTTTTCTAAAGATATGTTGCCCAAGTCATATTAGACAGATTTATATACAACAGGAATGTCATTTAGAAAAAATGCTGAAAAGTTTAGTAAAAATATGTTCATTTTCTTCATAAAATATTTTTCATTTATCAATACACATTATTTAATCATTTTAGCAAAAAATGCATATAAAAGTAATAACAGATCTTTTTCTAATTTAAAAAAATGGTAAATTCTAAAAAATGCATTAAAAAAATTAGGAAGCAAGCTTTGCAAATCTATCTGTGCAAGACAAATCTGATATCTAACATAAAATCTAGGAACTAAAATTATGCAACATATCTAAGATAGTGATACTGATATATAAATAATGCAGCAATTAAGAAATACATTATTCTATTAACAGCAGCACAATTTGTTTCATGATAGTTGACATTTATAATTACATGTTGATGGACTACAACCATTTCTGATTCATTCTTTGGTAGATCTGTTGAGCTAGGAGGCAATGAAAAATCATAAACTTCATTCAAGATTTTGTCAGATAACAAAGGTGATTTATGTGCAGATGACACTTCACTGAGTTTGGAGCATTGGGGTAAGAAAGTTTTGTACAGGGATTTACCAATCCCTTCAAAGATACTTTCAAGTTCGCCGCACTTGTTTTGCACAACTTCCCGCACACAGGAGAGAAATGAATTTCCAGCTCTATAGAAATACATAACATGAAAATGAATAAATACAAAGTTGATGAAAAAATTAAGACATAATAATAATGAACGATATAATAATAAATATTTTGAATAATTAAAAAATTACAAATAAAATAATTCTAAAGATATTTAAAGGGTTAATGATAATATTTCCAAATATAAGAAGATTCCTTATTGGCCGAGAGTGCTTTTTCTTTAAAAAATTTATCCATGGTTCAAAATCTGTAAATAAGATGAAATAAAAAATTCATTCAATGTTACATGTAGCAGTGAAGACAAAAATGTTGACAATCGGGTAAGACTGGTAGAATATTTTCCAATCAAACTGCTGTAAAGTAATATGCTAAACCCCAGCAACAATATTTATAACTCTGGCAACTCTATCCGAAGCTAGTACATTGTTTCCATTCAATTGTCTTATATGATTTGTGATATCTATTCTAGTTTTTATTTTAAAGAATTCTATTAAAATATTATTTAACAAGTGCAAACTTTTTAGAAAGTCATCTGTTTTTATCAATTGTAAGAAGGTTTAAAATGTCAATGAATTTTAATGTTTTAGTGAATGTAGTAATGCTTAAAATCAGAACCAGAATGTGGTTATACTTAATTACTAAGTGCACTTATGCTCCTTATGAGTAATGAAATGGACAAGGGGACAATATGCTGGCATTCAAAAGCTCTTTCACAGCTGGAACAACATCAGTTGCGATACTGACCATCTTTTGAATGGATCAAAATCTTTTTACAAACACAGCAACAAGGGTATTTCTATATCTGAACATCAAGTCATACCTTCTAAATAAATAAATTCCAATAGATCTTTGTTTCATTCTGATTACTTGTTATATAAAGAACAAATATAGTTAATTGTAATTTATCTTCAATGTCCATGAATTCAGTTATGGTCAGTGCTGAGTAGTACGTTAAATGTTGTTGCAAATTATTTTTTATATATATATATATATAAAACACAGAAATTCAGTTTTTCCACAGTATGTATAGATGCCGGTATTTTTTCCTCTTTACAATAATACAGAGGTATTTTACCCACTATATTGAATTTAGCTATATTTAAAACACATTGGCATAACCTTGTTTGGTTATTTAATTTTGTTTTTAAAAAATATTTAGTTCATTTTAACACATAACCAGCTGCAAATAGTGACAGTGATTTGATACATAACATCACTTAAGATTACTTGAACTGTGGCAATGTTACTTGTCACACTGGTTTCAGTTACTCTACCAAAAAACCAATTCTTTCCAATCGCTTTAATTTTTCTTTTTGTTCTTCATACTCCCATTTCTGAGCTAGCAAATCATCAAATGCTGTTAACTGTCGTAAAACATTTTCACTCTATGCATGTTCATGTTGTATTTTTTATATAAAACATAGTGAACAAAATGTTATATTTCAAAGCTGCATGTTGCTCATTACAGATTCCATTTGCTAGAGATAAAAAGAATTTGCTGTGTATTTGTGTTTTATTTTAGCCAAACGCATTACTAGATTTACTTATTTTTTTTTTACTCTAAGTTGATGATACTTGAGCTACATGGAAAATTTTTATTTCATTATCATAGATAACAGAATAGATTAAAATAATTCTCTTTTTTAATAGTTTTAACACAACAATGAGATTTATATCCTAGCTATCTTAAAAACAATTATCATAAAAAAAATAAATAAAAACCCAAACAAACTTATAATTAATAATAATATATTTACAATGATTTTCAAAATACATGGTTAAAACATAATGTTTCTCACAAAAAGAAATAACATACTTTCAAATTGTTTATTAGCTTTATTAAGTTAAAATTATTGAAGAAATGCTGGATTAGACAGTAAATAGCATACTTACAGCCACCCTAACAACTTAATTAAGTTTAAATATTCTCATATCTATCTATATAAACCAACATGGTTCGTCATTAAAAGCAAAAGTAAATGCTAGATTAGAATTAATACAAGAAATAATTTTTCTGGTCTCAGTTACAGTAAAGATTTCCAATATTAAAAAAACTCGTAAAGATTTCATCATACAATTATTCAAAAGATAAAATAAAATTATAGCCCAAACCTGCACAATTTATTATCAAAATGAGCATCCACCACTAAAATTGAGAAAATCCACTTTTGGGTATACATTCAGATACAAATGGGCTATTTCCATCCAAACATTCAGCAAGTTTTTTATAGGCTAGAGTAGAAAGAAAATGAAAAATTTATAAATAATGACAAACATAACAAATAATTCTACAATTTTTTTTTTTTGATGCAAAGAATATGTTATAAAGAAAGGCATATTAGTAGTTCATGTTTATAAATTGCTGTAAATTATAAATAATATATTAAAATAAATATCTATTGTAAATTGTAAAAATCAAAAACTTATAACTGTTTTAAGATTTTAAGAAATTAAAAAAAATTACATTATAATATGATTTTAGACAAAAACAATTCATATAAATACATATATGAACAAAATGACTAATAAGAATAAACTACTTAGAAAATGCATTTTAAGCTATAAAAACACCTGAATAATTATTATATGATCTGCTGATAGATAAGGCTGCTTGCTAATTGACAATTTTGTTACATAATTTCAATCTGTTTCTTTTCTTTATGTTCTTATTTTACACATTTCTTTCAAAAATAGCATATTACATAAAGTTCTCAGTTTTTACTCAATCAATTTTTTATATGATTGAAGCAACTATACATAATTAGCATTTAATCATCACAATGGTATGTGGAGGACATTCATATTCTTCAAGGACTCATTATCCTTTTTCATGGAAATGAATATGATTTTTTATGAAACTGTGCATTCAGCTAAGTGTAGAAGTTAAAAAGAGTTTGATCACATAACCATAATTTGAAATGTAAGCATCACAGGTATTAGTTACTCTTTTTTCATCCAAATAAATCACTAATAGATCTGTGGTCATTGCTATAAGGCTCACATTGAACTTTTTTTTTATGTATTATATAATGCATAAAATTTAAATATTATTTGGCAAAAAATGAAATTAGCCAATTAAAAAGAATTATAATAAGCCTTCTAAATATAATGGTTTAAATAATATCTAAAACTATTTAATAAGCTTTTTATACAGAAATTCTTATATTAATATAAAATTAAATTATTTTAAACACATGTAATCAATCATATTATAATTTAAGAACAACTTATATGTAGCTCATTAAATTTCTTGCTAAAGATCTACAATGTAAAACAATGAAATATTCCAATGCTTCACATCTTACCATTTGTATATGCCAAAGATCTTAATTTTAAATCATAAATATCTGCAATTGAAAAGTGGCAATTCTTATTATACAATGGTCTGAAAAAACTTTCCAGGGCAACTCCAGACAAATAATATTCTCGATCAATACACTTGGATAAACTTGATATATCACAATGCTGTCCTTCACTGGCTTGTCTTAAAAGGAAAAAAAAAAAAAAAAAAAAAGTTTAGCTGGTTGGTTAACTTAACGGATTTAAATAAAGCTTTTACAATATAAAGAGAATAAAGAAGAAGAATTATACAAAAAAAGTGCAATTATGCTATGTTAATTATTCTATGCAACTTTCAAACAATTTCTTCAATACAAAAAAAATATTAACTGAATTTTTCACACAAATTATAAAATTACATTAAAAAGCAAAGAACATAAATTACATGAAACTTGAATATTAAAGAATTTTTTTAAATTTACATTCATTTCTATTGTGTTTTGAATATATATTTTTATTTTACTTTTGCTGTTTTCCTAATTCTTAACAAAACAACATTTTTCTAGCATATGCTTTTTTTTTAAAGAATATTTACAGATTAGATTTTTAAATAAAATTGGAATCAATAATTTAATAATAAAACAACAGCTAACTTCAAGATGTCTACAATATGATAAAAAAAAAAAAAAAAAAAAAAAAAAAAAAAAAGACTATTTGAATATAACCAAGAAAATAATCAATAAAAAGGAAATCCTACCTGCACATCAAAAGTGTTTGATTGGTATCTGCTTCTAAAGCTTCAAGATGAAAACTTTCATAAATACAAGCCAATAGAAGATATTTATGTTTATTCTCACATTTATTTTACTATTTGAAACCCTATAAAAAAAAGAAAAAAAAGTCACTGTAAAGTTAATCTTTTTAATAAAGTCTAAATAAATATACATTTTTTTTTTTGTATTAATTTAGGGATAATGCTAAAATTTTATTTAATTTTTCCAGAGCATTAAATGTGCTTCCTTGTTTTAAAAGACAGAAAAACTAATTTATTATAGATTAAATTTTTCATAGTAAAAGTTACGCAGCAATTCTTTTACATTCTTTATAGGTTAAAAGAACTTTTATGGCATAAAAATATGATAATTTAAATTACCAATAATTATTTTACACTTAAAATTCAAAGTAATCTTAAATTATGTAAAAAATAATTTAATTAAAAATTAATTAAATAAATCACCTTTTAAATCAGAACCACAGAATATATATTTCTTTGTATTACATTGGTTTTGAATGAAACGTGGTAATGAGTATAAAATTTATTTTATTCTTAATTTACGAATAAAATTTGTGTAGGAAATAACATTCTCATTTAAATATTTAAAAGTAAAACCAATAGAAATTATAATTCCATAATTATAAATTGTTTATAATATTATATTATACTAATTAAAAATAAATAATTTTGGGGAATTGCAAAACTCTATTACAATATGTAGAAAGGGCCATTTAGGTACATTATTTTTTTTAACGAAAGTTAAGCAAATTTCTATAAGGTTAAACGTTCAGCTAATTTAAGGAGCAGTAAATCTTATATAAAGAAAAAGCAAGTATTTATAAATATAAAAAATTGTTTTATTTGTACTTTTTATATAAACAAATACAGATTAATTATAAAAATAAATAATTTCATAAATACATAAAGAAAAGAGTTAAAATCATGAATCACCACTCTACTTTACACATCATCTGGTATAAAATTTTTTTCATTCCTGTAACTTTCTTATTTTTAAGCAGGTGGGGTATTTTTAAAACTTCAAAATCTTTCCATATGAAAATTTGTGTTGAGAGCTAATCTTGCATAGTTTTTACTCTATAATGCAATAGCTTTAATTCAAAGAATTTGAAACTTGTGAATTATAATAGTAAAAGCTAATTATACAGAGGAAATTGTTTTCTTATAAATAACCTATTCATTTTTCAAAATTGGTGGAATTACAACATAACCACCATCAAGCTATTATTGGTTTTGTAAATTTAAAAGGGCTTATCTGTAATTTTAACTCTTGAATATAGCTGGAAACTCTTTTTAGTAGGAAAGCAGAAGTGAAATAAATATAAAGAATAAAAGGACTATGCAACATTCAGCTGAATATATACAAATAGACAAGTGTGCTGACCTCAAGAACAATCAGGAACTTTGTATCAGGACAGTCTTGATTTGTAACACTTTACAAGGAGGCTATTGATCAGGAACACTTTTGCAGGATAAGCTTTTGATATGAGATGACAACCATATACCTAGAATGGATTTCAATTTTTGGCATCTAACTATGTATGCTATAGAGGTTTATATGCTGTAGGAATATCAGTATATGCCAGAGGCAATTTTTCAACTTTCTGTATCAAGTTGATTTGAGGATAACTAGTTCAAAACAAATTGGCAGACTAAGTCAAGCAACCCCATTCTGTTTAAATTCACCATTTATTAGGGTGGGTAATGTTGGTGCAAGGAGAGAGAGGAAAAAGCAACAACCCCAGATTGGTTGTTCATTCCCATTTTGTTTAACAAACTCCATTTCTATTTAAATATTTACAAAAAAGTAATTAAAATAAACATTGTAATGAGCTATCTGTTGCAATTTCCTGCTTTCCCAGAGTGCAGTTAGAGAGGAATTACATGACTTTTATTTCAAGCAAATGGCCACGTATAAAATTCTACATATTATGTAATAGTTAGGAAACAAATCACACTTTTATCTTTTAAAAAGCAAATGCTTTTTTTGCAAAAATAATCAAACTCTTTAACATGTATTACTATTAAATTACAAGTCTAGAGGTTTACTAGTTTTTTCATAAAAAGTGTGACAAAAATGTAAAAATTGCTATCTTGTACAAAAACTTGCATTGTTAAAAATCCAAATATACTACATTTTACCTGATTTTAAAAAATTCAGATAAAATATAAGATATTTTATAATATAAATAATTAAGAATTAAGGGATTGTAGTTTCAATTGTATTTATTTTTACCAAGAATATAAAACATTACACTAAAAATAATATATATTTGTTGGTATAATCAGAAGAGCATAAAAATAATAAATCATGAATTATTCTGTACATTTTTAGATAAAATGAAAAAAAAAATTAAGGAAAATATAATTAACAAGACAATTAGTTTTCATGATATCAAATGTCTTATTAATAATTAGACATATTCTTACTTTGTTGATAAAACTTACTTTGTTGATAAACTTACTTTGTTCACTACTGCAAAAATCTTTTTTAACTTCTTCTATTCCATTTATGACAAAAACTGTTCACTAACTTGGGTGCACAATTTTTAACACATTTTTCCACTTTAATTAGTTTCCTAAACACAAGGATTACATTTTTTACAAATATTATATTTATAACCAATCAAGAATTAATACATTAAAGTCAAAATATATTTATAACTCTTCCGAGAAATAAAATGCATATATTTTCATACTTTATTAAAAAAAAAAAAATTATGATATGTGCATCATAAATAAACAGATAAATAAAATGAAATGCTGAAAGGCTAAGAAATGAAAGAAAAAGACATATATAATTTACAGTTAGAATGAATGCAATATTAATTTTCTCTCGAAATATATGTATTTTTAAAAGCAATGTAATAAATAAATTATTAAATTTTTATGTATTTAATTATAATAATTTTTAAAAAAGTTATTGACAATGATTTTAAATAATAGAAAAAAAATGTCAAATCCTGTATAATATATAAGCTTAAAAATTTAAATTTCAACATTTGTCATTCATGGCAGTATTGAATAGAATAAATCAAAATATACCATTAATATATGGGACATACTAATTAATATATGGGATTTTTCGAAGAAATATAACGGGTTCAGTAACTTTTACATATATACAATTATTAAAGCTGATAACTAAAATGTAAATACATTTCAAATACTGCTAATATAAGAAAATTGCACTATTTATTATTAAAAAAAAAAAAAAAAAAAAAAAGAATAGTCTATATATCTCTTAAACAGTTGTTTATAAATAGATGTATGTGTCTCACGTAAAAGTTTCACTTATATTATTTAAGAAAATGAGACAATGTATGTGAAATTCATTTAATGCTTTATTATTAATATCGTCTTTTAATTACAATTAATTATTAATTTAAACATTGAGTTAAGTATTTATTTAACTCTTATAATTCATTATTCTAAATCTCTTAGATTAAAACTAAGCCTTTACTTACTGGCAAGGTTCTTCAGCTGAATTGGGTTGAAATAAAGTATCTAAAACGTTGAAGCATTCAAATGGATTACATATTTCTGGTTTCATCAATATCTCACCTGAAATATTTTTTTCACAAAATTTTATTTTATATACAGAATCTGCATAAATACAGTAAAAATAAAAACTTAATAATAATCTTTATTATAACTTTTAAAAATATTAATGATAATTAAGTAATTTTTCTTTACAATATATCATTCCCAGACGTAAAAAACACGACTATCTATCCACTTTGGAATCTTAAAAGAATTATATGTTTCAACAAATTTAGCAAACCAAAGTAACATAAATTTAGTAGCCAGATATCTTTATATATTATGGTTATAACTGATTACAATGACTATTGTTTGTAAAAGACAAAGCAACAAATCATTGTTAAAAAAATAATAAGAAAGGGAAATCTACTCAAAGGGCAAAATTAATGAAGAAGGACAATGTTAAAAGTAAATTTTTATTAACAATTATATGTACAATAATGTGTCTCACACTATAGTGCAGGGGAAAGAAAAAAAAAAAAAACTGAGGCCAAAATTTGGTTTAACTGACAAACCTAATACAAAAAAAAAAAAAAAAATAGTATGAAAGAGAGGAATTTTCAAGTAACAAATTACTTGTAATTAATTCACAGACTTTTCAATATTTCTGCACTATGCAGTCAATTTAGGGTTACTATAAAAAAATTTGATTCAAATATTTATTCTAATTGAAAAAGCAAGCTGATAATCAGCCAGGGTAAAATCGCAGAACAGAGGCCATAGGATGTAACGTCAAAAATTCTTTTTCACCAAAGTCCGCCAAGTTGGAACCAAACAGGTTGTGATTGTAAGTGAAGTGAATTGCAAATAGTACAAGAAACACAGGTTACTACATTTGAGAACTTAATGCTTAGTTGGTGCCATAAAAAGTCACCAAATCCCAGCGATCCCTATTTTGCGATTTGGCCACAGCCAGTATAAAATGACGAAATGTGTGGAGGAAAATCAAGGCTTGTAAAGTAAAAATTTGGCAAGAGTAACATATCACTTAGAAACAAGATCTACAGATGGATTGACAGAGAGAACATCTAGTTATCCTTAAATATTTACAATAAAAATTCATATGTTTACAATGATTCTGTCAAAAGATTGTTAATTAAATAAAAACAGCAGAAAAAGATAACTTGTATTTTTGTAAAAAGTTAAGACTTTTTATAAAACTCTTATAGTGATTAAGAACTAGCAGTGGCTTTGAAGGAACAGTTTGAACAGCAATCTTTACTTAAAAGTGTAATGTATCAGACATCCTTGACTCTAAATGAAACTAAATCTGAATTTTTCTAAATGCATAAAGAATTTTTGTTTATATGCTTGCAACAATTTGGCATAAAAATTTAATCAGATATTAAAGAAATTTTACCCAGAAAAAAAAATTATATTTTTACATTAAATATATTACATTTTAACATAAATTATCTTTAATTAAAATTTTCATTACCATGTTGAAAAATTCAATAATGTACAAATATAAATATTTGCATCACACTATTAATATATTAAGAGTGACTTGACATCAAATCTTATATACTCACAGCACAATATAACAAGTGAGTTAACAATTAATCAAATATTTTCAAAGACAAACATGTTGGTCTTCACTAATAATTTGCTACCTAAAATGCAGTCATAAAAAAGTACAACAATATTTTGCCTTATTATTTCTATATTAAATTTATTTTAATGGATGGGTACACATTTCACAAGAATATGAGAAGTCCAACTTAAGAAATTTTTTTTTTTCTTAAATGTCTTTATAAAACTATCAAACAAACATTTAACAAATAAATTTCATAAATATAGAAGCATTTCATAAAAGAATACATTCTCCAAGATTACTTTTTTAAATATTACAGAATAAAGTTTACAAGTTAAAAAAATTCCTTAATATAGAATTCCTTATACAGTCAGGTAATTATTTCTTTACAAATTTATTAGATCCCATTTAATGGAATACATAATTAAAAAAAAAACATGAATTATTTATTAAATTACGGTTTAATTATTTATTAATTGAAAAAACTTCTGATTTTAAATTAACTATAAGTATAAAAAAACAAGGATACTTTATGAAGAAAATATACTTTATATCAATTTGGAGAATAATTAAATAATTTCGCCATAGCATATAAATGTCTTACCTATCAAACAAACAAGTATGGTGAAACATATTAAAACATTCATAATTATTTTCTAACTTGAAATTCGGAGAGACAGTCAATTCAACTATCGAAAAATGCAACACCGGATATTTCAATTTATGGGAATCTCAGATAATAAAACATCTATTCACCGAATTCATTTAATCTGTTCCTATAGTTTGATATATCCATTTGCTCTTTCCGCTCACCCGGTGCGTAACAGTAAATAAAAACAACATCGAAACCTGGAAGGGAAAGTCCCGCTTTTCAACAGTGATTTCACTTCAACATAAACACAACGAAATTAAATAAATCAATTTTTTGTGTTGTAGATTTAGTAAATCTATTAGATTATTTTTAAGTAGTATGAAGAAGTTTTCAAATTCTTTAGCATTTCAAAACAGAAAAATATACTATGTTTATATGCATATATATTTTATAAAAAAATATATAGTTTTTTTACATTTAATTGTTATATAACTTCTAAGTATATGGCAACATTCTAGTTTGTTTTGGTTTAAAAAAAAAAACAAACTATTAATATACCGTCGGTGAAGCAAGGTCCTTATTTTTTATTAACAGAAGTTTAATATTTATATCATTTTATTATTATATACATATATATCTATCCATATTTTCAAAATTTTCCATTATGCGTTTTACAACTCCCCTGAATCAAGTAAATTATCATCGGCATTTCCAAAGAATATGGAAGAGGCAAAGTCGACTACAAGCCACGGAATTACAAATTCCCGAGGAACTTAAAGAGATGGGGGTTATCATTAAGGATGCGAAAGAAATGCTTTTTCAGGATCGTTTGTATGATTTATGTTTATTTAATATTTATAATATATTTATATATATATTTTATTTTGAATGAATGCTTTAATCAGTTTTGTATCGCATGTTTTTTTTTTTTTTTTTTTTTTTTTTTTATAATTAAATGTATATATGTCTTTGGTAGGAATACAGTTTAATACACATTTAGCGTTGAAATTTTGTTGGAGAATTTTGTTTGGCTTGATAATGTGTCAGATCGAATCATTCCAAGTTGTACTAATTACGAAATAAATTTTGCATAGACATAAAGGCTGCAAATTTGACTATAGTGGTGGTAAGATACAATCTTGTAAATAATGTGAGAGCTAATCTGCATTTTTTAACTTAATTTCTAAGGATTAAATATTGAATTTGGCTGTTATCTAAAGTTTTTGAGAGAGCATAAAAAAAAAAAAAAATGCATTGGTTGTTTAATTTCCACTACCTTTTTTTTTTTACATAGGTATGTAGGGTAATTGTTACTTCTCCATCTTTAAAATAAATATGCTAAAATAGTCATATAATAACATATAGTATATTAAGCAGGCCATATGATACTTTCTTCTGAATTTTTTTTCAAAAGGTGTATGGAGAAGGTTTAATTTGTTTTGCACAATTTGATATGTAGTTAAAATTTTCAGTAATACCCACAATTACCCTAGATGTAACTGCTCTTAAATTGTCATCTTATTTATCCATTAAAATTGTACATTGAATGTTACAACTGCATTAGAACGTATAGGCATTTTGATAATATACATGTTTATTGTATATAAAATTAATTCTATTCCTAAGTTTATTATTACATAGAACAGGGATAAAATTAATTGTGTGTTATTTATTAATGTATGATTCTTTATTTTTTTAAGATTTCCTCCAAGTAAAAAAGTGGAACGAAGTATACCACAACCTCCTAGTGTTTTAAATCAAGGAAATTATTTTTATGTAATGCATGGCAAAACCAAAGTTTCTGAAAGTAAGTAAAAATTAATAGAAAATGACTTAAATCATGGTAATTTGAAAAAAAGGAGACAATTTTTTTTTTTTTATCTCTGTATTTTCAGTGATTCTTTTTATTTAAAAATTAACAATTTAATTTATAAATATAGAAGAAAAAAAATTTCTGATCTCTTAACTAGTTTTCTTGTTTTAAATGTAGTGATTTTTCTTTGTAATAGTAATAAATGTTGAATAATGAGTTCTATATATATGCATCCATTTCTCATGTCTTTAAATCGGTAGTACTGTTTGGTAGTTCAATTTTCACTGAATCCATTAATTTTTTTCATCTGGTAAGAGACAAAAAGATTGTTTTTTTAAATATTTAATTAAAAAAATCTTTTTTTTTATTGTAAAATAAATTAGTTTTGAAAGGTGAAAATCATGTTTCATAAAAATAAATTTCCTATATTTCATTATTTGAAGAATAAGTTTTATATGTTTTAATTACATTGTGTCATATATTTTCCGAAGAATTTTCTCTGAATTTCTATGCACTCTTTACTTTTATTTTTTTTAATTAGATTTAGAAATGTATATATATATATATATATGCACACACACATATCAATCTTATCTATCTGTGCGCACACAGACAAATTTTATTATAGCTAGAGAATGCTACATCATATCTGCTATAAACATAATTATTCTGAAAAGAGGTGTATAAAGATGTAATATTTTGAAAAACTAAATTGCATTTTGCTATAATGTTTTCCATCAGTAGATTTTATATATGTAAAAAGCCTGAAGACTGTTGCAAGGTGTAATCGGGCAGCCAATTGTAATTGCAGACAAATGAATAGGCTTGTAACTTGAATCATTGATTTGCTATTATTTTTAACATTCAAAATTTAAAAAATTAATATCCAGTTAGAGAAGACAGTTAAAAAAAGGCGCAGTATATGTGAAAATGGGGAAATTTGTTGGACATCTTGTAGTTACTTAACAACTTTTAACTAAAAAGTAGTGGTTTGTAGTAATATATTTTCTTTTTCTTAAATTTGTTTTAGGTGAAAATCAAACTTTAGCACTGACAAAAACCTTACCTTATCAAGGTTTACCTACACAAATACAATCTTTGATAGGTGTAGAATCATTGCTGAACCAAGATGAATTGGTTCAGACCAATATTTTACAGGCTCAAGTATGGGATGGGGATCAATATAAATTGCCCAAGAAACTTGATATCAAAAATCCAGGCTATAATTTTAAAAGAGAATATGGCATTCGTCATAAGAAAAAAGTGTAAGTAAATTTTATAAATCTTAAATTATTAGTAACTTGAAATAAGGATAGTAAACTCATGTTTGTGAAAATTGCAACACCATGAAGGAATCGTCATGATTGAATGAAATTTAATACACAGTTGAGTGGTAGTGGTACAAATAAATGATTAAATGTTCAAAGCAAACAAACAATAACAAGAGATCGGAATCAGTATTTTGTGTAGCCACCATGCGCCGCAATAAGTGCTGCTACACGACGTGGCATGGAGTCAAACAAATTTTGAATGTTTGCCTGAGGAAAAGCATTCCATATTTGTATGCGCACCCAAAGTTTGTCTGCAGAAACAACAGGACGAGGATCACGAGCGAGACGCCGACCAACGAAATCCCACACATGTTCAATCGGCGACATATCCGGGGAATACGCAGGCCAAGGAAGAAGCTGTACCTGCCGCGTTGCAAAAGAAGGATTGAACAGTCCTAGCGATATGAGGGCGGGCATTGTCCTGTTGAAATACAGCGCCTGGCGAGCTTTGAAGGAAGGGAACAGCTTGGGGCTGTAGAACTTCACTGATGTATGTACCGGTTGCTGTTCAGATTGCCCACAATTCTTAGCAATTGAGATCGTCCATGATATGCTATGGCACCCCAGACCATAACTCCGGGTGTTCGTCCACTGTGGCGTTCGATAATGCACTCCGGAAGGTGGCGTTCACAGGCATAGCGTCTGACACGAATGCGGCCATCATGGTACCACAAATTAAAGCGGGATTCGTCGGAAAACACGACATGCTGCCAATCAACACGCCAGTCTCTATGCTGAGTGGCCCATTGTAGCCGCTGGGGGCGATGGTTTAGCGTGAGAGGGATCCTGTACAAAGGAGTCCTTCCGCGCAGTCCACACTGCAGCAGACGTCTACGAATTGATGAAGCACACAATGAAACACCTGTAGGTATTGACCACTGTGCTGCCAATTGTCTAGAGGAAGCTGACGGTCCGTCAGCGCCATGCGGACCAGGTGTCTATCATCGCGAGCTAACGTCTCATTTCGGGGTCCACTCCAGGATTTCCGAGTTGTCCGACACTCGTCCGCCCACTGCTTCCAAAAAACGCATCACTGAGCTGCCGTTACGCTGCAGGCGAGCGGCTACTGCACGATAAGACAATCCAGTTTCTCGAAGGCCGATGATTCTCCCCGTTCAAACTCTGTAAGTTGTTCAAATCTCGCTCTCTTTCGTCGAAGACGCATAAGTAACGATTGAGCTAACGTTTACCACTAGCAGATAACCACCGATAACCATACACGCCTTTCTACAGCCGTCTATTTGTTCGGATCCATCCGCCGTTCAGAGGGCACTGCTCAGCATACGCATGCGCTACGGATTTGAAATTCTAATCATTTGCATTTCCTGAAAATTTCAGCTCACTCGCATAAGTCCTTCATGGTGTTGCAATTTTCACAAACATGAGTTTATAAGGTTTGGAATAGTTAAACATTAACTTGATATTGTTATGTGATGTGAATTGTGGACTTTATTTTTGCGTAATTCAGTAATAAGCAGCTAAATTGTCAACCAACAAAAAATAGGAAACAATTATAATCAAATATATGAATTATTAGCAATTTGCTGTTCAATATTTTTCTTTCAATAAAAGAGTTTCATTAAGGGAAAAAAAAAAAAAAAAAAAGGGAAGATGTAAATGTTTAATCAGTAAGTGAGATAATAGAGAGTTTTTGCATACCGTATTTTTATCATCCAATATTTTTTTCTCCCTAGCGCACATGCTCATAGGAAATTGTGCATGAGTATCTAATGTTTCTTATGAGCATGCACGCTGGGAAGAAAAATAAATCCTATGATAAAAATACGGTATCAAAAACTTTTAATTATTAAAATAATAAATATCCCTAATTTTTAATTGAAACAATTGAATTTACTGACATTTAATGCACTTGTTATAAAATTGATTAAGAATTTCTTTTTAATTATTAAAGTTATTTATTCTAATTTACAGGGAAAAAGGCTTTAGGTTTTTAATTTATATTATGTTTTGCATCATTATTTAATTAACATTCTGACCAAATACATCATCTTGTTTTGTACATAAATTGAAAAAAAAAAAAAATTCTTCTCCCTGCTATAATATTAACTTGTTCTTAAAAAAATTATAATAATAATGGTTTTCTTACATAACTTTGAAAAAAAAAGTAAAGAAGAAATAATTATTGATGATTAAAATATTTTTTTCTAATAAAAATTTAATTTTTTAAATTAGAGATAGTTGTTGCTTTATGAAAGAAGTAGTATGTTAAATTTATAACTTTCTTATTAAAAATTGTATGTTATTCTTTTTTCTTTTTCTTTTACATGGAGGAATAACATGATAATTAATTCAGTTTCAATGTTTATTTCTTCCATACTGTTTATTTATCATTTAAAATTACGTAATTTTAGGATAACATTACATGTGTTTATATTTATGTATCATATTATATTTTTATGTAGTATTTTTTTAACTACAAAAATTTTTACTTTATTAATCATTGCTGAATTAAAATCTTAACCCATTTACTTATGGTAATATTTTTTAAAATTTTATTTATTAATTTTTGAACTAAAACTTTTTATAAGAAAGTAGTCACCAAACATTCGAGAAGTAGAAATATTTGTCTATAAGTTCGAAAGGAACTTATATGTCATCTTTAAACACACAATGTGCCATGTCTGTATATTAAACAACTTATTTTCTCTTTTTAGCTCTGGGCTCCTTGAAAAGTTACTTTTTTTGTGTGATGGAGCTATTGGAAAATATCCTAATTGCTTGCAGCGTGATATAATGTTAGATGTCATTTGCAAATTGAATGTTAATCGAAGTATGTTTATCATAATTTCTGTTTTAAAATTGGTGTAAATTTGTATTTCTGATTGATAATAATTTATATTTCACATAGGAAATTTAATCATTATGCATGAATGTAGTATATTTCTCTTTATTTCTTTTCACTAATTTGTAAAGCCCTAACAATTACATTTATTTTTAATTGTACTACTCTTATTTTATATTAGCCATATGCTGTAAGCAATCTTCAATGAAAATGTCTTCTGTAAAGTTTCACTCATATGACCAGTTAAGATCTCATAATCATTCAGATTTGGCATGAATCGGAAAAGAAATCACATTGCCCTTTTTATAAAATTGTGTACTGTTCTCGAATAAAGTTTATTGTATTTTATTCATTTTCAGAAAGTATAATACAAAATTTAACTTGAAAAGAAATGGAAAAAAAAAAAACCTGCATTAATGTTAGGAATTTAAAGCAGTAAAAAGTCAAAATATGGTATTAGATATTCATGTCTATTTTAGTATATGAGTACATATATCTATTCATATTTAAAATTTTTATTATTCTAACATTAAATAATATCAACATCAAATAATATAACATTATTTAAAATATCAAGTTTTTGTTGAATTGCTATCTTACATAACTGTCCACTTTATAAATTGATCAAATATGCATTAAAATGTATTCAAATTTATTATTTTTTTAGTTTTAGAATTATTAATATTATAATAAGGAGTTTTGTTTTTAATTATTTATATTTTATGAAAAATTATTTTACCTCAGTAGCAATGGAACTGGAAATCAGGCAATTATATCAATTTGGAAAAGTCAAGGAAATTAAAAAAAAATATCTAAACAGCAGGGAAAATTACAGACAAAAGGATTTCGTACCAGTCATGCGTGCGATTGTCGATTTTGTAGCCAAGCATGCTTAGCAACTTGGTTGTTACTCATTTTATGGCAACCTTACATTCAATTTTTTTATGACAGCCTGTCGAGTTTATAATTTATCTCATTTTTAAATGGGACTTGTGTGTATGTTTGCTTTTATTTGTGCTCTGCTTGTAATCGTGCTATTATTTATAGTGCAATTTGCTTAAGCAAATTGAAAAAGTTAAAGATTTTAATATTTTATTGATTGTTAATATTTTATTGATTATTAATATTTTATTGATTATTAATATTTTATTAATTGATGATATTTTATTAATTATTTATTGTGTATTTAGCTTCATTCCTTCATTAATTCATTCCTTAAATCTAATTTCACAATCTTTTAGAATCTGCATTTATTGGTATTTGTTATGTATTTAAATTGCTTCAAATTAAATCTAATGAATCATGATTTATATATATTTTATGCGTATTAAACCTAAATTATTTAATCATCATTTAGCTTCTGCATTGAATACATACTTTAATTTGTTATTTGTGTGTTTAATTACTAGAAAGTGTTTAATTACTAATTAACCTTGTCTTAAATTGGGCTTCCATTATTTGTTGACATAGAGAGAAAAAAGCAAAATTAAATGATACAGTGTTGCTTTTAAGAAACACATTTAAGGAAGCTGCCATTGACCATTATGTGATGTTTTGCTATTTCTTTTCGCGAGTTTCTTGAAATAAAGATAGTTGTTAAAATAAACCATGTAAATGCCTCTTAATAAACTTATTAAAAATAGTTTAAATGAAATAATTTATCTGTATTTAATCTGTATTTGTTATTTTGTAATTCAAGTGTTTACTGTAGTATATTATTTTAATAGATTTTTTTAATGATGTTCATTCTGGTTTTTTTAAATTAAATTTTATAAAAAATATATTTATTTTATATATATATTAAATTACTGGTAAAAGTGTTTTCAATAACATATAATGTACACATACAATTATTCTGAGTAGGGAGAAAACCAGAAAACTAATATAATTAATAGTTGTAAGTCAGGGAAATGATGTAAGTTTAGTTCGGGAAATTTATTTCATAGTTTCTGTAGCTACCCTGTTTATCTTAAGGCCCATCCAGATGAGAGCATGATTCGAATCAAGTCAGCCCGAGGCGATCTTGCTCCAATCGACTGTTTGACTACGAGAAATAAACTGCATTATATCTGGCTGTGAATGACAGCTGGTCATAAAAACGTCCCTTTGATGTACAGAAGAAACCTATTCTTGCCAGACAAAATTTTCGTTCAAACCAGTTTTTATGGGTTGGCAAAAGCCATTTGTCCCTTATACGTTCTCATCTGAACAGGGCTTAACAAGCTAACAATCTAAAACTGCATGTAGAATTTTGTTTTTAATGTGTAAAATTTCTTTTATAGATGGCTCCGATGTGACATTTGATATGCCTTGTGATGCGATGATGACATGTACCATACCCTTAAAAAGATTTGCTTCTCCAAGTGAGGTTGCTGAGACAGAGAATTGTGAAGTTCCAAACATATATCCTATTAAACCTACACTTGATCTGGAAAAATTTGAGGAAAAATCTATTTCTCCTAGTATGTATTTAATATTTTTTTTTTTTTCTTATAAAAATAAGTTACTTTGGTATTATCTCTAATAATAAGATATTTTTTTTTCTGCAAGTAATTTTGTTTTCTTATCAAATTTTATAGTTTTACTTTGATTGATGTAGAATATTTACAAATATTCTATAATTTCATTATCAAAAGTATTTTAATTAAAAGAGTTTATTGAATAAACTACAATTTATAACAATAAATTGAATGATCTAAACTGTTTTTTCTCAGACCTTGGTAAGAGTTCCCTTCATTGACTTTGCAATAAAAATTATCAGCTTTTATATTGTGTATAGGACTACATCCACTTAATAAATTACTTCATTAAGATTTGAAATATTTTTATTATATCAGAGGGTATTTTTTTCTGTAATTTTCAAAATTTGAAGCTATTTATTTAAAAGATTCTATGTTACCTATTTTTCTGTATTGAAACTTATTTACTGGAATGCTTATGTGATATCTGATGTCTGTGACTCGTAAATTGTAACATTGGCACTATCTGTTTGATAAGTGTCATAAATATTGAATAAGTGTTTAGATGACAAGAGAGGATTTCGCATTGGTGAAAACAATGTTTGCTTTGAATTTGAAATTTGTTAAATACTTTATTTATATATATACATATATTTACTTTATATTTTATTATATATATATATATATTTACAAATGGATAAAAATTTAGAAAAATAAATGTTAAAGTAAATTTGAACATTTATTTAATTTGAAATGTTCAAATAGGAAACGGGAGTTCAGTGGAAGTGGATGTTTCAAATGTCAAAGATAACTCAATATCAAGAAAACATACACAGTATTTAAATTCTTCAAAGTCTGATACAACGCAAATTTAAAAAAAATTATAATAAAAGTATACTTCTAAAAACTTAAATTAACTAAAAACTTTTTCCCTCTTGCAATTGTTTAATAATTATTATGTACTTTTTAATTATAAGCCACTGAGATAGTGATGAAATGCATTAACACAATATTTTCATAACTAATATTTTGGTTTTCTTTACGAATTTCAATCATTATAAAGAAAACATTTTTATTGTTTAGATAATTTTTCAACTATGGTTGAATTTCTTTACTTTATAAAGAAATCTAACCATAGTTGAGAATATATTGTATCGGAGGATTTAGTTTCTGCTAATTTGATTTCAAAAGGAGACTGATATTTTCTGTGGAAGGAAAAGCAGTTGTTTTGTTTTGTAGAAAAAGAGAACTAAATATTGACTTATATTGAACAAACTAATTTTGAAAAATTTTAATTTCTGTATGATCTTTTCTATTTAATTGCCATACTACATTATTCATATATTTGCAAAAATTTTATTATGTGCTTGTTGAATAAAATAACATAATAATTTTTATTTGTAGTTTATTAAAATATAAAAAACTTTTAACAGTTATTATGATTAACTGTTAAAAGATTATTATTATTATTATTAACAATGATGATTAATGATGATTATTATTAACGATTATTATTATTATTAACAATTTAATTTCTCCACTAACTGTAATAATAGTGGATATTATAAAATCATTTATAAAGAATTATCACTTTTGCTGCATAATAAATTTGTTTGGAAATATTCAATTTTTCAATTGTAATTAAGAAAAGAAACATTTCTTACTTTTACAAACACAGTTATTTTTAAAAAATATATTAATAATGCATTTCAAATTATTATTTTTTATTATTAATGTAAAACTGGTAAAATTAATTAAACTAGAATTTGTAATTTCACTTTTTCCACTTTAATTTTATCTCAACTTTTGAAATTGAAATGCTTCAGTAGAATTTGACCACCTGGTGGTTATGGAATGGTTACATTGTCAAGCATGGTTTGAAATAGTGAATTTTTTGTCAATTGTTTTTTCTTTTTCTTTTATTATTATTTAGATATTTTTTTTTTTTTTTTTTTTTTTTTGTCAATTCAATAATTTGGTATTTTGTAGTATTGTTAAATTGGAATCAAATTAACTGTATTGTGAAATTGATGTTTTTAACTTCCAGCTGTTAAAAGATTTAATAGCGCACACATTCATACATTATTTGTGGCCCAAAAATCCTTTAGCTTTTGGTTTCCTAAGCAAATGTTGGGTCGAGCTATTGCAACATGTTTTTCTTTTGCTGCCAAGGAAGCTAGAATGAAATATGGTGTAAGTACTTTTTGCCTTCTTTTCCTGAGCATTATTGTATCATGCTAAAATATATATTTAAAATAATGGGATTAATAAAAATAAAGCAAATAAGTTTTTAAATAAAAAAAAAGAAAAGAATAATAATAAAAACTAGAATATTTTTCTTTTGTCATAATTAATTGAAGATTTCTTTATTTTTTAAAGATATTTTTATGTAAAAGTTTGTTTTTTTTTTTTTTTTTTGTGTGTTCATAAAGAATTAGGTATTCATTATTGAGTTATTAAAAGCCTTTGTTTATAAAATATAATTAACAAGTATATAATAATAATGTACATATAATAGTTGTTTCCCTTTCTAAATTTTCCTTATTTTTAATTTTTGATGAATTTGAGTAATACAAATAAGATGCTATTGAACAGTTTAAATCTATTAAATTTATCATATGCAGGAGGGCCAGAAAATAATTTTTCCTGTTGAATGAAAATAAAATGAAACCAAAATGCAATGTCAATGAAACCAAAATTTATATACAGACCGTGGAAGACATGGGGAAAAGATTTCTACAAAAAAGTTTCCAAACTCACCGATAGTGGAGAGTTTAGCTCTACTGTCATGTAAGCACAATGAATTTCCACAATTTAGGTAGATTCTTCAAATTTCTTAGTTCATATGTGATTTTTCAGCTGTTGGAATAAAAAAAAAAAAAAAAATCAATAATTTCAATGGATGCAGGGAAAATGATTTGTCAAGTTTCATTATAATGTTCGAATAATAAAAAAATGCGCATTCAGACATGATGAATACTAAACTCACTGAAAATATCTTTTTATAAAAGCAACATTAGGGTCTCCAGGATAACAGGGAAATACAATATTTTTAATGTACTGTCCTTGTGCACAAGGTATTGCATCTGGCTTACGACGTTCTCCATTGCCGAGTATAAACTATTACCATAGATATTTGTAATAGTTCATTATATGTTCTCTTTCAAGGAACTCTGCTTTGTAATGCCAGCCAGTTACATGGCAGATTTAAGGCACCCCTTCAGTTAAAAACCACATAAAGTGATGTTTTAGGAATGGGGTGCCCATTCCATCGGAAAACATTGGTTGATAACTTTTTCATTATTAGCTGCATAAAGTTCTGTACTGATTGTGTCCAAGCATTGTTTTTGCTGCAATTCAGGAATGACAAAGTTTCCAGCATCTGCCGATATTTCTCTCCAGTAATGAGGCAGGTAATAGGACCTGTAGTAGTGATATTGTCAAAAGAATATATGATATAAAAAATATGATATTGACAGTGAATCCACACCAGATGTTTATTTTCAGTGAATGCAGTGGCATTTAATGAATCATTGTGAGCCATTCAGATACCAATTGTGAGTATTGACTGGCCCATTCAAGATAGTGAGCTTCATCTCCTCACATTTTCCCAGGCTAATGACTGTTGATTTCCATTTGGGCAAGAAACATTAGCGTTAAAGTCTGGTGCTTCTCGTAAACTGTCTCTTTCAGTTCTTACACTGATCGTATTATTACGTACATATGATATGATCAATCTTATACAGGTAGATGGTTTGTAATCAACACTAAACTGTTGATTCCTCTCTAGTTAGCCTAAAGTGTGCATAAAATGACTGTACAGCGACAAACAAAAATCTTACAGGTAGAAATACAACAATTTCTATAAGATTTTCCAGATTGTAATATGAGGCATATCTGTTTGGTGAGATACTGCATGAGTATTTGGACCATTATTAGTCCCTATACTATCAAATCCTGCAGTGAAAACTTCTGTTACTGCATTTTCCAAAACTGTTTTTTTATCCTCTGTCATTTCTTACTCAGTGATCCAGCTTTCTCACGTTTTTTTTTTATGCCTGTCAGTGCAACAATAGATATTGGACCTTATGCAAGTTATGAAGTTTTGTATATAGTGCCGCAGCATTCCATTCTCTATTGTAAAGGTGCTAAGTAAAGCATGCTGAGTTAAGGTATGAGGAATTTTAAGCTCAAATCAACAGTCAGTCAAAGAGCTGCTAACTGAATGTTAGTTCTTCCCACTTTTAAAAGAGAATGAATGGCCCTGCTGTCATGTAAGCACTAGGAAATATGAAAAAATCTATGTAGATTATGCAAACTTCATTGTGCATATGTGGCATCTGCATCCAAATCTTCCGTAATGGCAACTTTTGTTCCTTTTTTTTTGCGGACATCATTTCCCCATGTCTTCTACAGTCTATATATGAAATTTAATTTCATTCTGTTCATTAGTGTTAGCTGCAGACACCTTCAAACATGTCAAGTTTTATGGCCATCCTGTATATCTTTTAATTTTTTTATTATATATATATATATGTTTTTACCTTTGTTGTGATTTTAATTTCACTTAAGATTTAATTTTCATTTAACATTTCATCCTTTTTAACACTTTGATATATAGCAATCTTTTTGTATATTGATTTTATACCTCATATTCATAATAAGTTTATTTATTTATTAGTGTATAATATATGTGCAAGAAATTTGTAAATACGTTATAATAATTAATTTGTATAAATATGGTAGTTTATTATAAAATATGTGTACATTGAAAAATTCTGCAAGTAAATTAAAATTTTCATATTCTCTACATATTTTTGGAAATGAGTAAAAAAAAAAAGCATTTTTATGGGATCCAAAACCAATTGTTTTTTCTAGATTGATATCAAAGTTCTACCTGAACCTATAAATATGCAATGCATGTACATGGACATCAAATCCTTCAATTTTCTAGCATATCAGTTGAATACACTAGACCTGGAGCACAACAATGGCATCAAGAACCAAGTGTGGATGGATGAGCCACTATCTTTATATAAACAAGTATCTGAAAAAGATCTGGTTACAGATTATAATCCTGAAGTTTTCCCTAAAATGCTTGCTCTGTATATGAATGGATTAATTCAGCCACCATCACAAAATTAAATGTTTATTTAAATTAAAAGAAATTTGTACAGAGTGTATAATTTTAAATAAAAATAATAATTTCACTTGTTCTTGTTATTGTTTGATAGACAAGTGGAGGCAACTTTTGAAATTGACTAATATTAATTTATCTTTATGGGGCCATTACGTTTCAAAAACATATAATCATCATTATCATCATGCATTAAATTGTAATAGAAATAAATATTTATTCAAAACGATCTTAAAATGCAAAAGCACTTTTGTGTAGGATTTTAAAATTACTATGATTACTCACCGTTATAGATATTCAATTTTATGTGCCGAAAACTGCATTCTTCGAAACACATGTTAGTTAAAAGAAAACAGTTAAGTAGACGAAAATTAATAGATTTTTTTGCATCATTTATATCATTGCTGTAAAACTCGATTTGGGGCCCGATAGCCGGTGACTATCGCTCGGTGTCTGGTTACGGAATCGAGACATGGCGGTGCGATGGATATTTATAGGGGTTAAGAATCCACTTTAAACCGCAGGTAACGGTTCAATATGAGCGTAGGGCTGACAACCCTACCCCATAAAAAGAAAACACTTGTCTCCTAATCTGCCAGTAGGCAGACAGCCTTGGCCCACTATAGGAATGTTACGCCAATGAAGAAGAAGAAGCTCGATTTTACATAGATTCTCATGCGCTCAATTCCTTGAAAAGTCAAATAATGAATTCCATTATGATTTTTAAGACGCAATAGGAGTCTGAGTAGCATTAAAAATATGGGGCCTGATGGCCGAGTGTCTGACGCTCGGTGTCACAGTTTTCGGAATCGGGATATCGGTGGTGCGATGGATATTTATAGTGGTTGAGAAAAACCACTTTAAACCGTGCGGTCTAATATAGTATGAGCGTAGGGCTGACAACCCTACCCGTGAAAAGAAAATATCATACGTCTCGAAATCTGCCAGTTGGCAGGCGGCTTTGGCCAACCATGGAGTTGTTGTGCCGCTGGTGATGATTATGATGATTAAAATTACCCAGGAATAAGTTTAAGATGTAAATATTGCAAAACTATATATAGAATAATACTAATAATAATAAAAGAAGAAAATAAAAACCTAAACCTCAATTTAAAAAGTTACAAAAAAGTGCCCGATTTTTAATTAGTCTCCATGGTGATATATACTCGTACATGCTAGTATTATTTCTTCCAAACAACTTTATAATAATATTTAAAAAAATCATTGAGTACTACAGACATATTTTCAACGAGTCAAAATAATAAAGATTTGTATTGCCATTGTGATTGCCAAATGCATATGATTTTATGAAGTGAGGAATTTGCATAACATCTGCATCAATTGTCTAAAAACAACGTTTGGGATTGGCTGTCTACGAAGCAGGCAAAGTGCACATAAATGGCCTCCAAGATCAATGTATCTTGCACCTTATGATATCTACACTCATGTCCATAAATTAAGGATAATGAAGTTCAGGCAAAGAAGAGACAGGG
The DNA here is from genome assembly GCA_021605095.1 of Caerostris extrusa. Lineage (NCBI taxonomy): Eukaryota > Metazoa > Arthropoda > Arachnida > Araneae > Araneidae > Caerostris > Caerostris extrusa. The sequence goes on along the minus strand of BPLR01012809.1, from coordinate 3,488 downwards.
AAGCAAAACAAATTTGACTTATTTGTAAAGTCTATTTATTAAACAGAAGGTAAAAGAGCAAAAAGATGCTATATGTTTGACATAATTAATAAAAATTGCGATTTTACTCCCAGGGCAAATTTCAAAAAAGAACCTATTTACAAAAAACAATAACATGGTTAGTATGATGGTTAATATAGAGTATGTCTCCCGGACGATGCAATACAGGCCCTACAATGCCTAGGCATGCTGAGTATCAAATTATCAATCTGATCTTGGGGAATATTACACCACTCATCAAGAAGCAATGCCCTCCGAAGTTCTGGTTGACAGGTGGGAGTGTTGACGGGCTGCAATTCGTCGGCCAAGCATATCCCACACACTGCTCTATTGGATTGATGTCCGAGTAGTATGCTGGCCAATCCATACGGGGATATCCTCAATTTAAGGCATTCGTCTACAATGTTTGCACGGTGGGGACGGGCGTTGTCATCCATAAACAGAAATTCAGCACCCATGGCGCCCGAAACAAACGTACATGTTGTTCCGGAATGACATCCCGATAGATGTGGCCTTGTCATCGTTACACTCTGAACATGCAGGTCAGTTCTAGAACAAAGAATAATTCCTCCCCAAACGAGCCATCCTGCACCACCGTAACGGTGTCGTTCAATGGTGTTCTCTTGGGGTAATGGGTACCTTGCGCTCTCCATATGAAAGTCCGGCGTGAATCAGACTGCAAACTAAACCTGGATTCGTCGGAAAATATCACTGAACCACTGTTGCGGTGTCCACAATGCATGCTCTCTACTCCAGGTTAATCGCGCAGGCGACAGTGAGTTGCGGTAAGTGGAACACATCTGACAGGCCTACGAGCATATAGACCAATGTGCCCTAAGCGTCTGTACACGGTCTGCCTTGAAATTGTCGTACCGGTAGCTGAAGAGAGCTGACGAGACAGGTCTGATGCTGTGCTCCGTCTGTTTCTTTTGGCAGTAACTGCTAAATACCGGTCCTCATTCGGCGTTGTAACTCGGGGCGACCTGTGCTGTAACATCTACTCACATTACCATCATCTTGGAATCGTTGCCAAAGCCGGGAGATGACACTCTGGGCGATTCCAAGTTCCTCGATACTTCCAGCTGGGTACGTCCACATTCCAATCGTCCGATAATTCTACCACGTAAAAAATCATCCAAATGCTTCCTTTGTGCCATAACTATGCGGTTATTGCACAGAAAGGCTTTTTAAAGCGCTTGTGAACAATTTTTACTTCTTTGCCACCATTCCTATATACCCCTCTCTTACACTCTCGTCATTGTGACGTACTATCCGCGCCATCTGGTGGTTTCATGTAATTTGCATATTCTTCAAGATGTGTGTGATAATTCTACAGGTGAAATTTTTATTTTAGAGTTCAATTTCTGTGTGATTCTGAATTATCCTTAATTTTGGACATGAGTGTAGTTCTAGGGCTACTTGAAATAATGTGTCTAAATCTTCAAGTGGGTCCGAACGACTAGCGTTCTGGCAATTGATGCCACTTGTTTCAGTTCGATTTCCGTCGGTGCCATGGATGTTTGTAGTGGGTTGGAATCCACTTTAAACAGCAAGTCCTTGTCAAATGTGACTATTTGGCGTAGGACTGTCTATCTCAAAATATGCCAGTACGCAGATAGCTTTGGCAACCATGGGACTGTTGCACCAATGAAGAATAAAAAGAAATTTTCAAGTATTGACCAGCGTTTGCAGATGGCAGGAACTATTAGCATTCCAGAAGATATGTTTCTTAGTTCTGTATCAGATGCAATTATTTCGATTCTTCTTCGAAACGGATAGCACTCTGGTCGTTGGTACCACAGGGTTCAGGTTCGAATTCTAGCGTTGGCATGGATGATTGTTAGTGGTTCGAATTCACGTTAAACTGTAGGTCCCTGTTTAATTAGCCCGAAGTGTGCACAAAATGACCATAGAGCGACAAACCAAAGTGTCCGAAAGGGGTAATGCTGGAGACTTTGAGCACTCGTGGCTTGTTGTTCCTAGTAAAATAGAGTATGTGATCCTAATCTCATCACCTTCTGTTGTTTTTCTGCAAAAGCCTTTTCTATTCTAAAGATTTGAACTTTTTTTTTTTTTTTTTTTTTTTTTTTTTTTTTTGATGTTATTGAAAATTTTACCTGTAGTTTTCTCAACTAAAGTTTTTTGTCCTTATGATTTTTCTCCCATTTGTCGCTTTTTTTACTTGTGCCGCAAATATTTGAAAACGCCTTGCATATATAAGATTAATTTTAATCAAAAATATTTTTTATCTGATTTAGTTCTAATAAATGTTTTTTTGTTTTTTAATAAATACTATACTAAAAACAATACTATACTATAACTGGCGTACTGATTACGGAGTACCAATAGGGATAGATTCCTTAACCTCTTCATATATATATTAATGATTAATAATTGACTGCTTAAGATTAGTATGTGTTAAAAATAAAGTTTCTAAAAAAATTTAAAAGGTACTACTAAAAAATTAAAAAATAAATAAAAGTGAGGTGAAAATGAAAAGTTTAAAATTAAAAATAAAATAATTTAATTAAAAATTCGGTACAACTAGAGACCAGTTGTATATGCCATAAAAATTTGTATGTGATTAAAGATTATGATTGCTGAACGTGTGGGCCGTAATGATGAATCTGAAAGGTAAAGAATTCTGGTATTTTATTTAAATTTTTAATTGTTTTGTTAATTTTATGATTTAATCCTTTTTTATTTTATACGAAAAGGGGGGCGTAAAATAGAAAAAATAAAAACCTAACTGTGGTTACTAGTCGGTAGAAAAAATTAAAATGCATATCGTAGCTGAACGACGAATAGAGCTGGGCTTAGATTCAAACCTTCAACCTTGCGGTCAGAGATCCGTTTCTTTATCCCTGCCCCAGTTCGTCTTGCTAATGGAAGGCCGCAAGATTTAAGCCAAATGGGCTTTCAGAAACACAGTGAGATAATTTGTTTCAGTGAACGTTTAAATCCACTCTATTATCTGAGTTCGCTTGCGCTTGCTCAGAATAATAGCCATGGTCAGGGCTGGATTTAGATGAAAAGAGACCCTAGGCTATTCCACTTATGAGGCCCTTTCACCTCCATTTTTAAGTTTGTAAATTACATGAGGAGAGAATAAAATACATCATTACTATGATATATATCAATATGTTAAATGAAACATATTGTGATGGTACTAATCTTTATAAAAATGTGGCACGGATAATAAATTAAAAAAAAAGTCGAGAACACTTATTTGGTCATTTATTCTCAGCACCCTATAGTACTTGTAACAATAACTAATCAAACACAACACGCAACATTTACAATAATAAACAAAATTCAATAATAAAAATCTTTACCTATAAAAATAAAATATGCAATAAAAATTATCATATTTACTATCAAATAACTGAACGTATGAACTATACTTTGGTGCAATCTAATATTTACAAACGAACAGACCCAATGAGCCT
>BPLR01012808.1:0-18342 GCA_021605095.1 Caerostris extrusa | reverse complement strand
ACCCTTGTAATTCTATAGAACACTTGGCTTGAATTTGTCCATGCCACAGAAGAATCGTATATGGAAATACATTGAGTTTTTAACACATTGAATTTTTGAGATGGGAGGATTTACTTTTTCTCATTATGTATTTTTCTTCATTTACATGCGTTACATTTCCTACTAACACCTTCAAATAAGTTACTTTGAAACGGACATCTTGTATTTTTCTGTCTTAACATCACGTTAAATATTATTCTAAAGATATATATATATATATATATAAAGATAGATATATTTATATAAGACTTATGTTAATAATCAAAATAAAAAATAATACAAATATTAAATAATAGTAACATAACTCAATTATGTTCATGTCTGTTTCTTTGTTATCTTTTCACTTAGTTTTTTTACATGATAATTTCTACATTAAGTAGGAGAAGATAGTAGAAGAGATATAAATCAATTAGAAAAAAGTACAGTAGAAAGTACGCTTTTCTAAAGTGTTCATTGCTCTGTGTACTTTTATTTTTATTTTGGTCTTTTTAATCAACAAACTATGCCAACTGAAAGCTTATATAAGGTTAATAATTAGTAAGAATAATAATAAGGCTAAGAATTATAAAAAGCCTTTTATTAAGTTTTTAATTTTATACTTAAATAACTTAATTTGTTTCTCCATAGTTAGAAAATTACTAATAATTATTTTTCCCTATTCTTTCCTTCACATTCATTATATCAGTTAGCTCAACAGTTTTATTGCTATTTTTTGATATACTTGACAAAATTAAATAATAAGTTGCATTAAAAGATTTTTTCCTCGCTGTTACAATATTTTTCATATCTTAAGTAATTTTGCAATAATTCTCATACTATATACCCTTCGATTATTCTCTAAATCTGCCTCTTTTTTGTGATTTTTTTAAAAAACAGTAAATTATGTAACTGAAAGTACACCTTATATAAATATCCACATTGTTAAAAGGGTATAAAGACAGCTCTAAATCCGCATTTGTGCGAAGTTCAAAACTGGAAAAGAAAAATCTAGATGTCGGTAATATTTCAAAACATGAACCACAAACTGGTTTGCATATCAATTACACGATTGTTGTTAATTTGGAAGAAAGCGAAATTCATACGTGACAAAAAGATTTCCCATTATTCGTAGTCCAAATGAAAGTTCGTGACAGAATCTAAAATAAACGCATCTCTATTAAAGTGATTCCCCATGGTCACACCCTCGTCACATCTGCACACAAGTCGCGTTATACAATTCACACCTGTTCATTTCCCTTGATAACCGGAAAGAAAGAATGTCTTCTTGCAGCTGTCATGTATTCAAATGATTGAAATTGTTACTTTTGCCATCTGTTTATTTTGGATATTGAAGTCTTACATATGAATGCATATTACATATGAATTTGGATATTGAAGTCTAATTAATCATATTAATGTTTATTAATGCGAGCTATTCACGTTTACCTTTCACTTAGAAATGAATTGCACCCTCTATTGAAGGAAATGGTGAATATTTTATGGTTCAAATAGCATTTTAAATAGGGGTTTATAGGTTTTCGAGTGTAATGGCCTGCGGATAATGTATTTTATTATTCCTGCTAATTAAAAATTAATAAGCGAATTAAATATCTGGTGAAACCTTGTTGAATTTCAGCACTGGATGGTAAAGGTATTTGTAACTAGTAGATTTTGTTTATTTTCAGTTAAATTATGTATCATACATTAGTTTAGCTTCGTAATTAATTAGTTAATCGTTCTAACATTCGTTATAGTTAAAAATTCATTAATAAGTACCAGGTATTTTGAAGTAAGATAATGAGTTTTGTAGTAGATTATTATGTATCAGGTGAAAGTAATAATGAAATTCGAATGAATTTTGTAACATATTTATTTTTATTTTTGTCTTAAAAAGACTTCCGTCAACTTTTACTAAATGAACTACATTTATTTTTCCCAGCCAAGTGTTTATTCTATGTTTAAATTTTTCTGATTTTTCCACATATATCTTTCATTTACTTTCAGGTGATTAAAAAATAATAAAAAATAATATTTAAACTATTAATTTTTACATTCAATATATAAATACCAAAATTCATTTTTACAATTGTAATTAAAAGAATTTACTGAAATTTTGCCAATTTCGCACACAATTGTGTACAAAATTTGTCACAATTCGTACACAATTGTGTCAAAGAATTTACAAAAATCTAATTTTTGCTTTGTAAATTATTTATTTGTATATCAAAGAACGTAAGGAAAATGAAGAGAAATAAATTTTTTTGAACGCATCCTTATTTTTACATAATGTCAAAACTTAGAATATTGCTTATTTTTTACTATTAGAAAGTATTTACAAACTGATCAAGAACCTATGACATAACAGAGAGAGACTTAAAATTTCCATTATTTTTGATTACTCATAATTTAATGAACCAAAAATTTCAGATAAATGCAAACACAATCTTTTACATATAAATACAAAAGAGAGCTTTTTATTTATCATTGACGCTATTTAAAATTTTATTTTATACTTGTGAAACTTGGTAATGAGTTTTTATTCGGCACAAATCTAGCACTTTCAATTTATACATATTCTAAAATCGAAATGCAACTTGATTCATTGCTGATGTCAAATTTAACGCCAGAAAATACACAATAATTTCAAATATTCTTAAGTATCTCTTAAGTTAATTCTACGCCTTTCGAAATCGTGCGAAGAGTGTGGGTTAAAGTACATATTAACGATTTTTACTGAGTATTTAATTTTTGACAGACTAGATTCCATTATATATTTTTATAAACATAAAGCTTCCATGAATAAACTTTGAAATCCATTGTTCTACTGCAAATTATTCTACTTTTATCAAATATATTAAAGCGTATTACATATAATTCTTCTATTTCATCCCCATCCAAGAATAAATCCTGATAAAGTACTCCTCGAGGCTTTTCAGATTCAAATCCCAAATACAAAAGACAGGACTCTCTACGTTAATGCAATTACACGTTTTTATTCTCGATTTATTGTCTATTAAATAAATAGATGGAAAGCACGTCGTCGTTTTTGTGGTTTTCCGAACGATAAAAATACCACTTTTCTTGCGGCTATCTGGTCAAAACCGATAGACTTATTCAATGTAGACAAGCTTTTCAATTCGATTTTTTTTTTTTTTACTTGTTTTCTAAAGTGACGCCCAGGTTTGTTTTTAAAGAAAGTCCTAGTCTCATGAATCTAAACCTTATTAGTTTGAAAGTATAAAAGAAAAATGCGGAACAAGTTGGATGCTTTCTATATCAAGTACCTGTCAAGAATAAAAGGTTCACTATGCAAGAATGGGTAGAACACCATTTGGTCATAAAAGTGTTACGCTTGGAAAATTTTAAAAATTATTGTGCGTTCTCTGAGCATTCATTGTAAACATGTTTGAAATGCAATTAATTGAATTTAGTTAATCCTAAGTAAAATGCAAAATTATATAAATTACATTTATTTAATAAACTAAATTAGAGCATGAAGATTTTTCTAAATTAGTTCTTTTTATTTAACGATTTTTATCTTTGATAATCAGAATCTTGTCTCCATGACTTTGATGGTTTTACTCAATCATTTATACTATAAAATTTTAATTATACATTTGTTTTTCTAACTTTGATTAATTATTAAAAACTATTAGAGAATATTAAAGCTCAACATGCTTTCTTACATTCTTTTTGTCATTAAATAATCGTTTAAATATCAGAATTAACTGTAGCTTTTATTTCTTACAATATTTCAAAAAATTGCATTGTTTTCTTTTATAAAAAGAATCAATCTAATTAAAACTTGATTCTTTGAATAAACAAGGATTTTATAAGCATAGTAATCAAATAAATAGAATTTTCCTAAAAAGTCCTTTTAAAGCACTTAATTTTTCAAACCAGATATTAAACAAAACTATTTTTCCTCTAAAGCTTAGCTTTTATTACATTTTAATTTTAAATTATATTATTAAAATGTAATAAAAACATGATTATTTTTATCTTATGTAAGAATACTAATCTGATGAATATTCTATTTATATTGTATTGATGAATATTTTAATGATTTAAATCAGTGTGTATATATTCATTTCTCCATATACACTTGTCAAAAGTTATATGAAACTGTATTGCTGTATTGCACGGCAAACATGTTTTATAATTAGATATTACATATATTAGATACTTAATGACGACAAATTGCATATTTTAATTTTTACTTGAAGCAATAGAGGAAAAATAGTTGAATAATTTTTTAAATTTTATATATACCACCTTACCATTAGAATTAAAGTCTAAATTTCTTATCAAACTCTCAAAATGTCCAACAAAGAGTTACTTGATGTTGAAGTAAGTGTTCCGTTAACAAAGATTCTTGCAGTGAAACGAGTCCATTTATCATGTCCTTCATTAAAAAGATGAAGCCACAGTGTTCCTTGCTTGCAAGTGTCGAGAAATTCCCTCTATTATTTGGTGATGAACTATGCTCTGCTAATGGTGCTTCCTGAATAGACACACCACTCCTTTCAGCCAAGCTGCTCTGCGCCATTTACACAATCTGAGCTACTAACTGATTGCACTGCAAACTACAGGTTTATATAGTGCACGAAGGGAGCGATGGCGTGTTGAGAAACGACTGCATATAACAGCTTAAGGGATTTGTAATATTGGAAGTGGGTGATAAGACAATGCAAAATACTTTCCTTAAAATGTTAATTTATTTCAATAAACGCATAAGAAAGCATTTTATTTATGATGGCTTAATTTGTGTAGCGTTTATTTGTTAAGAGAACATTAAATAATGTGGTGAAATTTGTTATATATGTAATTTTTGTATTTTAATATCTATCTATATTAATTCGAATGATAATAAGATGGGATAATAAGTGAAAATAAGTAAAATCCATAATATAATATAATTCTGTATTGAAAAAACGTAGTTAGGTACATAATTTAGGAATAGATCTTAAATGTTACATATAATCTATCTCCAGACATTTCCGTAACGATTTGACTTTCTCCATGAATTCAATTTAAATGAGTAAAAAAAAATCTGAAAGGCATCAGTCCGGAATCAGGTTTAACTAACGTCTGCATCCATAAAGTTATTCTTTGCTTTAATATGTCGCTGAAAAATAAACTATATACACTTAAAGATATATCAAAAGTTAAATGTTTGCTCTTTACGAAGAAAATTAGTTTTATTCGATTAATTAAAAAAGGTGTGAAAAGCCTGATTTACACGAGTAAAATAAGTGAGTAGAAAAATGAAAAGAAACATCAAAATTGCATTTGACAGAGAAAAATGGGTAAAAAATACATTCCCAACAAAAGTGAGTACGCCTCTTAGTATATCTAAAGTACAGAAAACAGAAAGCACAGAATCTAAAGTACAGAAAATGTATCTTAACTACAGAAAAATGACCTAAAATGATGGTACAGATAAAACAAGAAAAGTTTTGCCGAGGTTTTTGATTATTACTGGATTCTTTTATAATGGAAAACATAAAATAAAGAAAGTATAAAAAAGTTCAAGTTACCTTGATCAATATCAGAAATATATTTCCTATTTTCAAAAAAGGCCTTACTTTACATAAACTATCTTCTAACAGTCATACCTCTAAATCTATTACTCTATATTAGGAAATAACGAGAAACGAAAACGGAATTGAAGCCATTCTATATAAATGCATCCCGTCCAAGTCCTCCTTTTCTATGAATTACTGTTGATTTGAGTTTTAAAACAAGCTCTATCCCAAAACATTGGATGGACTCTGGAAATCATGGAGGAGGAATCAATCAAAATCAACCTTCATATTTTAATAAAAGCTATTTTAACTTTAGATTAACAAACATAAAACTGATCAGACTGAACATAAAATCAAAAAAAATCAAAATGTCTTTACCTTATATATATGTGTGTGTTCAAATTCCTTACAAAAATGTGGGGATACCCTTTGCATAAGTGACACACTTCATAAATGTCATTATTATTTTATGATACAATGTTTTATTATTTAATCTTGCATTTTTTGTATATTTCATCTTAGTTTGATGTAACAACTGAAGTGAAAAGGCTAAATATTCAAGGACAAGACGAACTGAAATCGTCAAAAACTGGGAACTCCAAAGTTTAGTTTTCACTTGTCGCTTACATCAAAATAATTACTAATATTCTTTAAGGATAGTAGTGAGATAAAAAAATCAATGAATCGTATTTAAAGTGTTAAATATTCTTTAATTTGTAATAAAAAAAAAATTCTTTTGTGCTAATTGGTTACAAAAGGAACAAAATAAAAAAAAGTAAAAACTATTAAACTGAAATTGTACTGTTTAAAACTTTGAGATCAAATTATTTGATTAGAAAAAAATAGAAAAGAGAATTCCCTTAAAAAAAAAAAAAAAAAAAAAGCGTTCATTAAATCTTGGTTAAATGAAGTTAGCCTTAAAAATTTTGAGAGTTTGAGAGGTTTTCTTCAAGACGGTTAAATTAAAGTAATGTAAAAAGTAGAATATAAACTTTTTATTAAACAAGATTTTTACAAAAGACTAAATACTTTGCCTAAAATGAATTCTTTAAAAATTTCACAGAAAAGTATGTGCTCCTAGTTAACATGATGTTTTTAAAAAATGCATTTTATAATGTGTTTCAAATAAAACAACCTTAAAAGTGACATTGAAATTCTTAAAAATTCAACTTCTTCAACATATAAACTTAAAAATTGACATGGCATTCATCATTCAAAATGCATTCATAAAAACACGTTATATTTTTCGTTTCATTTGTTACTTTTTATTTTTAAGTCTTTTTAAAACTTAGTTCATTCACTTTGTAATGTAATAACATTTGAAAACTGCTGTATTAGAAATAAATAATTAATTACTTTGTGGATATTGATTCGGTATTTAAATAGTTAATTGAATTGAGAAAAAAACGAACTGCCTAATCAAGTTTTAATAATAAAAAAGGGCAATAAAATAAGCTGGAAATCTTAACATTAGATTAATATGAGTGATTTAGATTAATATGGATAATTGCTTATAATTAATATGGCATGATTTCTGATAATTCTTTTAGATTAATGTGACATGTAAGGAAACTAAAAAATTACCAAAGTAATTAACTGGGTTTTTAACTAAAACTTCTCTGAATCCCCGTTTTACATGATCCTGGTTAATAATTCTGCAGACAGAGCTTTTATCTCCAAATCGGAGCTGGTGGGAATCTGTAGCGTAATTGAATTGTAATCTTGCAAAATTATGTGGTCTTCTGCAATATGCCTCATTCTGAACTACCATATACAGAGCTAGTCTAATTTTAATCTAATACAATAACTTATTTTACCTATTTTGGTTTAAAGGAAGCAGGTATACAACAGTTAGGTTTTCTCTTAAAATTCCATTTAAATGAAAGAAAATGTGCATTTATTTTTCCTCTTCAGATACACTGGTAATCTGGGACCTATAATTGTTAACTTTTTTACTTCAAAAGGTGGCGTGTTTTAAAGCTGTTTTTGAAAGCTGTTAAAGAAAGTTTCCGATTCCAGTTTATTTTTGCAATTTTTGTTAATTAAAGGATGGCCTAAGTAGTTGATTAAATTAACAGTAAAGCTTATCTTTCAAACTATTCATCAGTCCTTAAATCTTGAAGTGTCCCATAGCTGGAAGAAGGATAATGAGAAAGTTTTAATTACGTTTCGGCGGCACATCCATGATTAGTTGGCAGCTAGAGTTTCATCGATGAATTTCATTTCGTCGTTAAGTTTCATGCTTAAAGTTTTAGAGTTTAGAATTGCAAATTAATTTTTTAACTTTTTGCAATCTCTCTTATAGCTCAAATTTACAAACATACATATTTTTAATCACATATAAATAAAAATAGTGATCATAAGTAAAAGATAATTTTGTAGTTGAAGGATATTTCCAATTTTTATAATTTTAATGACAAAATAAATAAATAAATAAATGTTCGTTAGAGTCCCGGTATTAGAGTTATTTCGTTAGAGTCCCGGTATTTTGCCCATATAACGGAAACAAATATGCATTATGATACCAAAATTTCAGACAAACACTGTGAAATAAGAAAGTTGTGTGGTTAAAATGTAAAGTTCCTTATGTTAACATAACTACATAACACAACAGTATTCAGAAGAACATTGTATTTATTATTTAATCGTCTTAATTTATTCTTAATAATCATTTACAAATTTTTTTGAAAATGTTCTTTTACGAAATTTAATCCTAAATTCAAAAAACTAATTAGAAAAGCTTAAAAAATGTACAAGCAAAGGATTCAATCCATTTTTTTCTGTAAGTCACCAAATTTAAAGCAATTCTTCATTTTTTTCCTTGATAATTTAAAATTTTTATATAAAATATCAAAACTATCAGTCACATATAAATAAAATAGCTAAACGTTCTGGTCAGAATTTTGTTCAATTAAATTCCATGCGCATCAATATTAAAATTGTAAAATATTTTAATTTTGTTCGTGTAAGAAATACAATGTTACCAATCCTAGTTAATAAGTACAATTTTCGAAAGAAACGAAGATAATTCCGAATTTACTGCCAGCAATGAAATTATTATTATCTTGCTTTTTTAGGGATTTTAAGACCTCTGTAAATCTTTTGTTTCAGTTGATTTTTAAAGTAGTAAAATTTTGAAGTAACATGCCGTTTTGAAAAAATTTGTAGAAAAGATTCTTACTTGTTTCCCCAATTCGACAAAACTTTCCTCTTTTTGCCAATGAATTTCAGCAACATTTTTAATATTTCATTTCTACCTCAGTTAAAAAAAAAGACAAATAGTACCTAAAATAATCCTTCTGGACATCTATTAGGGTTAAGATTATGTATGGGTGAAGGAAAACCAATTGAAATTTCTCAAGCTTTGATCTTTTTAATATTAAGCGTATGCACTGGAGAAATGAAGAGAAAACAGAAAGAATACGTTTTGTTAGAAATCCTTTTAAATGCTAGTTTATGTACGTTATATCAATCACACTGGTCCAGAAAATTTTTTTCTAGGAAATTGTTTTATTATAAGTCTACTTTAATAATACAATAGAAAAGGAAAGGTTTAGTAGCAGCATATAGTTATTATTGATGAACTCCTTTTTTCCTTTTGTGAAACGTTTTTTGCCATATTTTACTAGAAGGCAAGACATTCATTAAAATGCGCTGACGAAGAGTAAATTATATAGAGACAAAAATTATACTCGGAATGGCATTTTTTCATTGTAACATAAATAGATCGAAAATTGTTTATATTCTCATCTTCATGTTTGGCATTTTTCCTGTATAATTTCAACCTCATTAGAAAGAATGAAGAGAAAACATAAAAGCATCCTATTTTCATGAAAATTTATATTAAGTCAAAAGTTCCGTTTAATTTGATTTATAAGAACAGAAGGTACGACTGAACTCAAAAGCGTTTAAATTACATTTACTACGAACTGCTTATCAAACTTTATAGAAACATCAATCATACACCAAATAGCAATGAATTTTTTTTTATGCTCGATAATTTATTTTTTGTGTACGTTTTTGATTTTCCCAAAAATTCTTAAAATGAGGAAGCCTTCTTAACTAAATAATAAACTTAATTAATTGATTAAGTAATATAAATTAATAAATTTAATATCATGTTAATTGATAGCAGCACATAAGTTTATTCCTATTTAAATGCAATTCTAAAGTGCAATTATGAAAATAATTCAATTCGTTTTTTCTACACTATTTCTGCTTTTGTGAGTAACGTGGAGTTACTCTATTCTAGCAGTTTTTGCGTTATTTTAGGATGGTGTTTAAAACTGAGCTAAAAATTGGATATAAAATAAAAAAGAATATATACAGATTAATAGAGAATATATTCATAAACATGATGTTATTTGATAAAAATTATGGGTAAAAGTTGGATTTTAACAAATATTCAAAATATTTTTAAGTCACCATTTTTGAAATTAGTACGTGAATTTTTTATCATTTACTCTTTTATAAAATAACTAAAATTCATTGATAATTAAAAAATTATTTAATAAAAAAAAAAAGCTTACTATTAAAGTTTAAAAAATTAATGTTTGTTGGTTTTTCGGGATTAAGAGTTTATCTTGTTAAAGAAAGTATAATTTGAGCTTAACATTGAATACCTTATATTCAGGCTTATGTACTAATTGGAAAATGTAAAATCTTCTAACGGTTATCTTTTCAAAATAATTTAGGCTTAATGAAAACGCATAAGTACAGTTTAAATATTTTTTAAATATTATATTTAGTTTTAAATATTATTATATCAGCAAACTATACATCAAACTCAATTTTCAGTTTAAAGAGATAATGAAATTCCCTATGCATTTATTGCACATAAATATGCGTACAAGTTTAGAAATTAATTTTTAGGAAATGCAATTTAATTTAAAAACAAAATCGAAAATGAGTTTACTTTGAAGTGAACTTGAATTTTAATTACTCTTTATTTACAATGTTGTGTAAAATGTTTGTAAATATGAAATAATTATTTTTAAAGATATTCTAATGTATTTTTAAAATTTTTCTTTCACTTTGATCGCTCAGTTTGCAGATAGTCCCTTTTGTAGAGTATGGACAGGTCCAATCTCTTTCATAATTTACTTGAGATGCAAGTCACGCGACCGCTTCTATGGGTTATGAAATTATATCTGAAAACCTTCTTCCTACTAACTCGGATTAGTCGAAAGGCACGAGAAATGTGATGAAAGAATTACTGAAACGAAAATTTTACGATCAGAAAGATAAAATGGAGTTCTCTTTCTTTCTCTTTCTAAACCTTTTTACCGCTTTTGGTGGTGTGTTCCATATTTTTCGTATTCATGACGAGAAAATCTGCTTTTTTCATGCCGCCAAAAAGGACTTTTTTATAACATTATTTCATACATCATATTCTTCAAGGGATTTTTTTGAAGCACATGTGTAATAATGTAGATCACATTGAAGTTCTCGAAAAAACCTTAACGACTCTATTTTGGTTGTAGGAAAGAAGTCTTTTCCACTCCAGCTTTAATTTAATAATAATATTATGCCTTTATCTATAAAGATAGTATTTATGAATTTACTTTCGTGGAGCTAATGTATATCAGAATCAAAAGTATTCTTTTTTTTTTTTTTTGTACTGTTAAAAGAGCAATGTTGAATTTTTAAGGAGCCTTGATTTCTGAGTCAAGTCATGTAAATTGGATGTGCATTTTAGGTAAAATAATTTTAGTACTTATGGATAGCTTAAACTTTGACCAGGAAGCAAACACTTCGCTTTTAAAAATTAAACTCCATACTTTAGAGGTTTGTTTTATAACAATATTAAATATATATTGAATATAAAAAATGTAAATTAATTAAAAAATTTAGCTTCAACAATAGGATTTTTCTCCCCATCAAAAATAATTAGCAAAATTTAGCGTGACATAATAATAAATCCGTAATCATATTCACTTTAAAACCAAAATTTTTATTTTTCTTTGGAATCTTGTTAGTAATTATTTATTTATTGTTTGTTTCACATTGTCGTTTTAATATTAATTTATTCAGAGTTTTATTATAACAGTTAGCATGAATGACCTTTAGCTTAGGGAGATTTTAGTTTTACGGTTTTTTTTATTTTTAAGCCGAAGATAAATATATTTAAACTAAAGGTTAAAATTAATAACTCACACATTTTACTTTTTAATTTAATCAAGGAAATTATTAGTAGAAAACTAGATAGAGACTAAATTTCCTGAAACATTTAAATGTTGCATTGTACTTGAAATTGTTTAAAATGCACCATAATTTTTAAAAATATTTAAACCTATAAATATATCTTTCACCTGCTATTCTGTTCCAAATTATTTTCAATATTCATGTTACACATTTTTGAAAGAAATTGTTTTTGTTAAAAATAAGGAATCTTTTTTCTGATGATTGTACTCAAAAATACATGAAGTTGAAATCGAAGCAATTATTGACATATAGTCATTTCATATTGCATTGACTTTAATAAGATATTGAAAATATAAAAATCGAATATTTTAAGGAGATTATTTCGTCGGATTTTATTCAGTGTTTAAAAGGATTTGCCGAATGATATCAATGCCATCCTCTTCACGCTGCTGATATCTAATAGCAACTGCTGAAACTATTGGTAATAAATGAAAGGTCCCAAATTTCCTTTAGCATTCTTAACATTGCTGCATTCATCCCTCGCAATGCTGAAAACGCAGTAATAAATATCAACGAATTTTATTATATGATTTAAATACATGACTCTCTGGGGGCATTAGATACCAGCTCTCATTTCCCAGAATTGAAACTAAACACTGCAAAAGCTTTTGCTTTCATTTAGAAAAGAAGTATAGTTCATTTCCATTCTATCATAACTTATGCTGCTTTTAATGTTTTTGTCAGTTTTCTAATAAACACATGAGAGAAATTTATAGTCCCGCAGAGTATATAAATATATTTTTTAAACACTCGCCCAGAAAAGGCGATTACTGATTCGAAAATGTATTTAGCCTTAAAATTACTTATGGCTAATTAAAGGTTGATAACGGCAAGAAAAGAAAGAAATTCTGAGAAGAAAACCTAGTTTGTCACAACTGAAAAAAAAATGCTTTGGCTCAAAGGATTTGTCTTTCAAGAGAAGTTTTAAAGTAATGATTGGAGGAATAAAATCAAGAAAGAAAGTACTTGTTCTTTGGCTGTTAACTCTTTCCTTGGGCCAATTTTTATGTATTGATTTACGAATGCCTTGTAACAATAATAGAAAAGATAGAAAACGCTCTCGATGAATGACGAAGAAATACTGCTTTGTCTGCTGGAATTCTATTTCAAAGTAATGATGAACATTTCTAAGGAAAGGGCCTCAACTTTTGAAGATTGAAGCAATATTTTACTGTTATCGTCGTGGATTGCTTTGAAATATGATAAAATGAGTGGTTCATTATGTGGAAATCAAAACATTTTATTATTCTCATGTTCATACTGATCAATACCAAATAACCAACGATGTTTGCAGCGTTTCAATGCTTTGTACGATTCAAAATTTTGTACGATGGAAATGTTCTGAAAGGAATCTATGTCAAAATGTTCTAAAAATAAAATGACTAATGATGTGCTCAATAAGGAATTTTTATTCAATTGTATAAATGACTTCTTGACCACAAAGCGTTTTCAATCGGTATTACTAAGAACCACGTTTATTATAATAGATTAATTTTCAACTTAGTTGAATGAATGAATTGAGTATGAATTGAGAAACCTCAATATCGAAATTAATATTCCGTCAAACACATTCAATTGACTAGAAAGAAACAGCAAATAGTGAAACCTAAATTCTTATCGTCCTAAATTTATTAAAGTAACTAATATCAGGTGATATTATCTGTATTTTTTTCTGATATAAGGCTGACTGAATGTAAAAAAATTCTATAAAGAAGAAGAAAATGAAATTTTGGTTTAAGGTACACTCATGTCCATAAATTAAGGATAATTCAGAATCACACAGAAATTGAACTCTAAAATAAAAATTTCACCTGTAGAATTATCACACACATCTTGAAGAAGAATATGCAAATTACAGGAAACCACCAGATGGCGCGGATAGTACGTCACAATGACGAGAGTGTAAGAGAGGGGTATATAAGGAATGGTGGCAAAGAAGTAAAATTGTTCACAAGCGCTTTAAAAGCCTTTCAGTGCAATAACCGCATAGTTATGGCACAAAGGAAGCAATTGGATAATTTTTACGTGGTAGAATTATCGGACGACTGGAATGTGGACATACCCAGCTGGAAGTATCCGAGGAACTTGAATCGCCCAGAGTGTCATCTTTTGGCCAACAGTGCTTTGGCAACGATTCCAAGATGATGGTAATGTGAGTAGATGTTACAGCACAGGTCGCCCCGAGTTACAACGCCGAATGAGGACCGGTATTTAGCAGTTAATAAAAGAAACAGACGGAGCACAGCATCAGACCTGTCTCGTCAGCTCTCTTCAGCCACCGGTACGACAGTTTCAAGGCAGACCGTGTACAGACGCTTAGGGCACATTGGTCTATATGCTTGTAGGCCTGTCAGATGTGTTCCACTTACCGCAACTCACTGCTGCCTGCGATTAACCTGGAGTAGAGAGCATGCATTGTGGACACCGCAACAGTGGTCTGGTGTCATGTTTTCCGACGAGTCCAGGTTTAGTTTGCAGTCTGATTCTCGCCGGACTTTCATATGGAGAGCGCCAGGTACCCGTTACTACCAAGAGAACACCATTGAACGACACCGTTACGTTGGTGCAGGATGGCTCGTTTGGGAAGGAATTATTCTTGGTTCCAGAACTGACCTGCATGTTCAGAGTGTAATGATGACAGGCCACATCTATCGGGATGTCATTCTGGAACAACATGTACGTTTGTTTTCATTTTCCATGGGTGTTGAATTTCTGTTTATGGATGACAACGCCCGTCCTCACCGTGCAAACATTGTAGATGAATACCTTCAATTGGAGGATATCACCCGTATGGATTGGCCAGCATACTCACCTGACTTGAATCCAATAGAGCATGTGTGGGTTATGCTTGGCCGACGAATGCTTGGCCAGCCCGTCAACCCCCTCCCACCTGTCAACCGAAACTTCGGAGGGCATTGCTTGATGAGTGGTGTAATATTCCCCAAGATCAAATTGATAATTTGATACTCAGCATGCCTACACGTTGTAAGGCCTGTATTGCATACTCCATATTAACCATCATGCTAACCATGTTATACAGTTTTTTGTAAATAGGTTCTTTTTTGAAATTTGCTCCAGAGTAAAAATCGCAATTTTTATTAATTATGTCAAACATATAGCATCTTTTTTTGCTCTTTACCTTTTGTTTAATAAATAGACTTTACAAATAAGTCCAATTTGTTTTGCTTTTGTCTCTTTCTTTGCCTGAACTTCATTATCCTTAATTTATGGACATGAGTGTATTTTGAGGTATGCTGTCAAGAATCGTATAAAATACAATCGATCAATTATGGTTACAGGAACAAGATTTCGAAAATTTCGAATTGTAACCCCTACAGTTTTATTGGCATGGGATCTCTGTACTAAAATATCATAAATAATGTTGGATCGGTACCTGTAGCTTGAAAATAGCCGACGCTAGACCGTCTAAGAAAAGGAATAATAACCAATAACGACAGAGAAATAGCTGTATCTCTAAAGCCGAATACTCTACCTGACGTCGTGTGGTGCAAGATGGCTCTCCTGCATTTTGTAAAGTCTTCGTCAAATGTTTCTTTAACACAACAGTTTGGTGACAAAAGTATTATCTCTCGCCATTTCCATAGATTTCTGGCTGTGTTGATACCTGAATCGAAAGTGTATGCATCTAATCCTTGAACTGTATCTGATTTGAAAGATGCAATGAGAAGTCAGATTCAACAGATTCCTCTTTGCCATGATAGATTGTAGGGCTATTCCATCTGCCGCATGCAAAGTGCCATCGTGTATGGAGGAGATCAAGTGAAAATTGTGGAACACATTAAAATGTTTTTCTTTCTGTTGCTTCTCTATAATATTGATTGTTTTCATTTTTCTTACTTTGTCTAGCGAAAAATTATCTCCTCAGATGTAATAACTTCCGTTTAGCCTTTATATTTCCATTGTTCATAACAGGGTAGCATCTGCTTCTACTGTTCGATTCTTTATTAGTTGTTAATCCTCTTCTAATTGTTCTTTCAATGGACTTTAATTGTTTTGATGAAAATTCCTTCCCCTATCTGATTTACATATTTTCCAACATTGTGTTTATTGTATAGCAATGTTTTAAAATTTTTCCAATAATTCACCTTACGTATTTCTAATATATTTATATATTCTCTCGCATTTTATATATTTCCTTTTTTAATTTTTAATTTTTGATATTTTCTTCTGTTTTCGTAAAATTTTTTTCTCATTGTTCAGCTTCTGAACGCCAAAAAAATGAATTTTACTGTCTCCATCGTATACCCATTCAATTTCGCCCACACCATTCCCAAACTGTATTAGTATCTCAGCCCTAGACACTGTGATGTGGTGTGTGTAAGTAGTCTGCCTAGCGCTGACGAATTTGTATAATACTGGTACCGTTTCAAATCATTTATGTTTTTCCTATGGAGATCACTTAAAAAAAAATGTGTCACTGTAACCGTAACTGTTAACATTTTTAATACGCTTTTATTAGTTTCACCTGTATGTTTGTATGTTTGTATGTATGTATCTGACTTTTCCCCTGAGTTCTGTTTCTCCTCATATACACTATTTAGCTGCAAAGAAACATTAACAGGCTTCTTTCAGAAAGAAAACAGTTGATTCTTTTTAATACGCTATTATATTAGTTTCACCTGAATGTTTGTTTGTAACTGAGTCTTTGGGCTAGATTTTGCCCTACTTTAAACGATCAGATTTAATTTTAAACGTTGTAGACTTATGAAGGACCAACGACACTAAAAATAGTTTGATAAGTTTATTATCTCATCATGATTAAGATCGCCAGGATTAGAGATTTTATTTTAACTTATGAAGAGCAATTTAACCCATGTAGAATGAAAGTATTCAGTAAAGACATTCAAACCTACGTGGGGCAATGGATGACGCGCCTGACTACGGATCAGGAATTCCCTGTTCGAATCCTGGCTGGCTCGTCATATTCGCATTCAGCCTTTGTTTTACTTACAATCACAATTACACCTCATTTAAATATTATAGTTTAAAAACACTAAAAACATGCTTTTAGAGTTAATCAAACTAAAAGTAAAAATTAATTAATAGTTTAAAAATAAAATCACGCCTTTTAGAGTTAATCAAACTAAAGTAAAAAATAATTGTTAACCTAAGAATAAAATGACGGGACGAGAAAATGAATGTCACTGTTCTAAAAGCGTGGGATGCTTTGTATGACATTTTAAAACTAACTCTGCATTTCGGAATGAAACTAGGGAAAAATTACAACGATTGATATCGAGCACCCCACTCTTTTAGAACAGTGGCATTCATTTTCTCGTCAGTCATTTTATTCTTATGTTAACAACTATTTTTTACTTTAGCTTGATTCACTCTAAAAAGCGTGTTTTTTAAACTATTAATTTATTCATGATTCATTTTCATATGATTCTTGAGTGCATATCTCAAAATACCTTAAACAAAAAAAATTTCATTCAACTTCTTTGAATGGTATGATAGTTAGGGACTCATATATCAAGAATCTCCTCGATCATTTTTTTTTTATAATCACAATGTATATAGAAATAACATTAAAATAAGTTGAACTTACGCTTTTAAAACTCTTTGATTGCAATAAAAAATAATGAAATCAAGATTGAAAATGTTATGATTTAATATTTCTATGCATCAAAAGAATTTTCAATAATATTTTTATAACAATTTAATTTTCCTTTGAAGGAAAACACAAAATTTTTCTTTTTATGACCTTAGTAACCTCTTCAAACATTGGTTTTGTTAGTAGAAAAAACATATAAAGAGGCACAATCAAAATTTCAATAATACAACGTCTAATTTTTCGAAAAGTGGTCAGTTAGTTCATCTAGTTCTGAATTGGAAGGCTACTTTAGATTTTTTTTTATAGAAGTGATTTGGTTTACAGCATAAAACTCTATTTTTAATTTGAGTAACGTTTATTGTTATTCCGAAAGAGTTTAATTTACAAAATGCAGTTCATCAGGAAATTATACATGCAGGAATTCAAATTCATGTTAAGAATTAATATTGTCCATTTTTAAGATCAATAAATTTCTTTGTTATTCTGGCTCCTAAAATTGTATAAAGTTTTCCTGTTATTGTTAAAGTTCAAATTATAGATTGTATATTTATTAATGTTGTTATGAGAGGAAGATTAAATTTTATTTTATTTAAGTTGTTTGCTTTATTCTTTTTAAATTTATGCTTAGTTGATCTGCTTAGTAGCTCTGATTTTGTTTATATATTAGTTATTAATTCTGTGACATTTTTTTTTTTTATCTTATTAAAAAAAAGTTTTTTTTTTCCCTTGAAATCAGGAACACAAATTTAAAGAGGGAATTCATTAATTCATTATCTGTACACAATTTTTAAACCAAGTTTCTTTTTAATACAGTTTCTCCTTCTTTTAAATATACATTTTGCTTCTATCCTGGCTTTTGAAATGAATATCCATAGACACACACCTGAGAGTAATTTGCACATATTAAGTTATTTATATTACACTATAGACGGAAACATAGTCCGATTTTCTATCAATATTCAGGATTGTCTCTTGTTATCCAAAGAACTTTGTGCTTAGCTACGTAAAATACTTGGA
>BPLR01012806.1:0-60656 GCA_021605095.1 Caerostris extrusa | reverse complement strand
TACGTATTGCTATTCAAATATTTAATTTTTTATTTAACATATTTAAAATATTGTGAAACTTTCTTGACTAAGAAAATCTTGATAGCCCCAATTGCATCCTATTATACACATTATTTTGTAATTTTAAATAGATTCTGGGAGTTAAAATTGAATTCTGTAATAAAAAATTAACATAATTAATTACTTTGTTATTTTGTTGATTTATAAAATAATTAAGAGTTCTCCGCTCCTCTTAAAATTCAAAAATAATGAATTAGAACCCTACTTCCTGACAATTTTCTCTATAATTTCCAAGTTAATACCTTTTAAAGTAACATTTATACTTTTTACTTAGCAGATACCTCTAATACTTCTTTTTAATTACTTAAAATGTTTTTGATACATAATGAAATCTGCAATTTTCATATGATTTCTAGTAGTAAATCTTAAATTTGAATTTATTATGAATGCATTTCTAAAAGTTATATATCTTTTGTCTTCAGATTTATGTTATAAGAGAGCACACATTTTTGTGGTCATATATTTAAAAATCCACATCTTGCAGCTTTATTACATACGGTGAGCAACTACTAAGATGTGGATTTTTAATACAAAATAAAAATATCATTACAAGAATGCAATCCTCCACCCTTAATTTTGGTTAGAACTGCATGGATTATAAAAGGGGGAGAAAAGTATGGATTGAAAATTGTCCAATGTTATATTAAGAATGAATGAAAACAGTACTGCATGAAATAACAAATTTTATTTTTTGTATATAAGTACTAAGTGATTTGAGGATCTAAAAATTAATATTTCTACCAATTTTTCATTGATAGGCAGCTTTTTGCATGTTATTGATTTTTTTAAATGTGTGTACATGTGTACAGACCATATCTACGTTTGCTTTATAATATTGAGTGCAAATATTATAAAATACAAATTTAATGTACTTAGATCCTTGTGTAATACTGTGTTTTAACAGTAATAGGTTATGGATGAATTTCCTTTTTGAATTACAGCACTATACTGCAATAGCATATATTGCAACAATGCTTTGTTCTGACCCTAGTTCAAGCATTGCATTTTAAATAAAGAGTTTTTATTTTTGACACACACGCACATATATATATATATATATATATATATGTATGAGCGTGTTGGTTTGGTATAGAAAAAGTTTTTAATTTTTTTATATCCTGCCCCCATTTATTTTTTAATTATCTGTCATGTAAAGCATCATTTGAATCCTGCCCTGTGGATTTTCAGAACCTATAACTGTATTATTTGTAATGTTTAAAATAATTTTTTGAGAAATTATCTATTTTATTTGCAAATTGCTTAGGAATAAACATGTTGAATAATTTTCTTTTAGGTATGTTCCTTGGGGAATAAAGAAGTTTGTTTTTTATTGTTTCTCATTTATATTGGTGCTCTATTTATTTTCCTTGATTAATTACCAGCGAGTGGTGCTGCAAAAAAAATTTCGCTGCCTCTTATTGACTGGCCATACCTATTTGCATACCTCCTGAGGACATTGCTGTAAGCGAGCAATTTTCTTGCATGACGAGTTTGAACAAGAAGGAGTTGAAGATGATGGAATTCTAGGAAGACATTGAACAATCAAAATATTTACAAAATCAGCTAGCCCAAGGAAATGCTCAATCTGGTTTGTCTTGATACGCACTGACGTGCTAGGTTAGCTTTCCTAATTTTTTATAAGATAAATTATTAAAATGTTTTGTTGTAATATGTATGTTTTAGTGTAGTGGTGGATAATTCCAAAACATTCACATTAAACTGCAGTTCCCTGTTTGGTATAGCCCTTATCTTTCAAAATGACCGTAGAGGACAAAACAAACCACTCTTTCACTTAGCTTTTGCAAATCAATCTCAATTTGGTGTTGCAGCTTAGCATTCATTATGTTTGAACGTTTTTGTATTTGGTCCAATTTAATTTTAGAAAAAATGTTTTGCTGGTGTAGGTTGAACCAAAAGCACTAAAACTTCAACTAGAGCCTGGCTTGTCTTGCTCCCAACTGTGCGTATCCTAGGGATGGTCACTTAAAGTGAAACATAACAACCTGTTATGAGTTGTTCCAAGATGCACGCCCATCATGAGTATGCAGAATTTAATTATTCTGCGAACTCATAAATAAAACAGGAAATATTTGCCGTATATTCACAAGAATATTATTTTTAAAATCAAAGTTAATTTTTCTCAAAATTTCGAAAAAGTTAATATTTGAATAGATGGATGCACACATATTGTATTTTTTTAATATATTGGTTTTCACTACTTTGACCATTATAAAAATAAATATATTTTGTAAAAGTTTAATAAATCTCACGGGCCAGAAAAATATTCAACGTGGGCCGCAGGTTGGCCATCTCGTGGTTGCATTTAGTTGTTAGCAAGGGATGATTCACATTTAGTTTTTAATGAGTACTATTTTTATTTCATTACAATGCCAAAAGAATTGGATAACTTAATTTGAAAGTAAGTAAGCATAACCATATTGTCAATGATTTTTTGTTTTTCAGTTTGAAAGCCTATATTTGTGTAAAGATTATCAATACTTTTTGCTAATTAAAATATGCGAGTTCGGTTTTTGTTTAATATTTTTTAGTGAATTTAGGTTGTTTTTTTTGTATCTAAAAATTATAATTACTAGAAGGAGTTACATTATCTATCAGCAACTACTGTAATAAAGCTCCAATAATTATTTTTGTCTATTGAAAAAAATTTTTTATCTGTTACTCATATTGTGAAAGGTTGTTAAAAGGAAAAAATTCAATTATCAATTATTTAACAATTTAGTTAAATATTTGATATTTTTCTTTTTTATAAGCTAGTGATTTTCTTCTTTAATAGAATTGTGATTACTCTACATTTAAAATCTAATATAATTTAAATTGAAACATTTGATTTCTATGATAATATTTTTTTTTTCTTTCCAGTAATCAAGAGCAGGCAGTAATAGTTGAAGTTGGTGTATCAATTCGAGAAATAGCGAATGAATTTGCCAAGAGTAAACATCGGAAAGCTATTAGAAAAGAGGCTGACGAGGTGAATACATTTATTTCCTTTTTAAATAATTATTTATTGTTATATTTCTTTATTACTGAGAATAAACAAAATAAATCGATATATATATATATATATATATTTATTATTATTTTTTGAAATTATTGTATTGATTATAAAAGCTCCTTATTTGGATTTTATAATTTTTATCGAGTTAAAAGCAATAATTCTATTGTATACTAGAAAACGTAGAGAAGTGTGTTTAAATTTATCTATTAGGTTTTTTTTCTGTTTATTTTACGTTTAAAAAGCTCTTTTCTATTAAAAATACTAAGAAAATTTTCAGAAAAAAAAAAAATAATTTTCAGTTGAAAGTATTGAAAAATACCACACATTATAAAATGTATAATATTTTATACAATATGGCATTCAGAATCAAAAAAGATTTTTTTTCTTTTTTCTCCTGACAGTATAACTATATAAATTTCTTTATATCTAAAAATTATTTAATAATAATTTATGTTAAAATACTTTTTTAAAAGATATCTATTTTGATGTATTTTACAATTTTTTTTCCACTTTATAAATTTTTTAAGAAAACTATAAAAAATTAGTTTAATTTAATTTATTTAAAAAGAAAAAAATACAGATCTATCAATTATTTAAACAATTTAGTTAAATATTTCTGATATTTTTCTTTCTTTTTTATAAGCTAGTGATTTTCTTCTTTAATAGAATTTTATAAACATTTTCAAATTTATCATCCAAATTATTTTTAAAAAAAACTTAAAAAAATTATTTTTAAATCTGATTTTGTAAAAATCTCGCTTTTTAATCTTGAGAAATTTAAAATGGGTAAAGAGACAACTTTTCAAGTGTAAGAATTTAATTTATTTAAATTAAAAATACTTTCCTATTTTTAAAGAAAGAAAGTTTGTATAATATATGCATTTTCTTTTAAAAAAGATGCATTATTTAACTTAGATCTTTTATGAGGAAATATTCAAAATATTCCTTTCAAATTTATTGAATTAAAAATTGTTGTTCTAAAAAGAAAAAAAAAAAATTTACTTCCTCCCTTGATTCAGAAAATGTGATAAACAAAGAAAATAAATTTCACTTTTTAATTCACTTGGTGTACTCTAAAATTATTATTTATGTGAATATATCTCGAGTTAACTCATCATTTTTCTTGTTTATTTTTATAAAATAATTTGTGTATATAATATTTCTCAAATTAGTGGGGATGTCGTTAACACGAACCTTATTTTATATAAAAAATATGAAAGAGTTATTTTTCATAAAGACAGAGCTGACTTGAGAAACTAAATATTGTCAATAGTTCATTTCTGTAATTATAAAATTAAAATATTTGTTGGAATTTAATAATAAAAATATATATCATTTGAATTTTTTCAGGTCTTCTAAATTTGAGTGCCATTAATTTTGATAGATTCTTTTTAATGTTAGACGAAGTTTTCAAGCATGGCATCACAAAGCATCACCTGGTTGCCTTGTTTTTCTTCTGCTCGGACGTTCTCGTGAGATGCGTGAAAGCGAAGCTGAGGGAACTCGGTCTGAACCTGTTCAAATGGTCGATCCAGTACATTGTGGATCGTGTTTGTAAATGGATCGCTGAAAACGGTGGATGGGTGAGTGCAGTTATGCTCTTCCAATGTTATAAATGACAGCATATTTTAAAATAACCATTTCTTCCATCTTTCATCGTTGGTGTTATTAATGTTTTGTTGATGATAGATGTATACCCAAAAAGTAAGTTAAATGAATGAAATAGTTTTCTTTTTTTTCCATGTTTATTTATAATACTATATTATTTCTGTGGTACAATTTAGTGCTTTTCCATTAGCTGGGTGCAATGGAAAATTAGTTGAACGAAGAGTTTGCCTTAAACTTCATGTCTAAAACGAAATATTGTGTCCTAAATTACTGAAATGTTAAAGAAGACCTGCTGTGAATCGTGCATATCAAAAGCGCAAGTTTATAAATAGTATAAAGCATTCAAGAAGATTGAAAAGTGGTAGTTGATTTGCTTCTTTCAAATCAGTTGTCAACTGCTATGAGCGACAAGTTGGTTATCAAAAACTGTCATGTGAATCTTTGAGAGCTGCCTGAAGAGATGAAAGTATCGTTTAATATCTGTTCATAACATAATGGGCCTGAAAAGCGTCACTGCATGACTGGTTCCGAAAAAGTTTAATTTTGTCCAAAGAGAGCATCACAAACAGGTCTCTAAAATGATTTCCCGAGCTACTGTGTGTGCCATATTCATCCAATATGATATGGCTCTATAAAATTTTTTCCTGTTCTCAAAGTTAAAATTATCACTTTGAGGAAGGTGTTTTGACTTCGATTGAAGCCATAAAAAAAAAATTGCTAATTTAATTGTGAAGACATACCTCAATCACTGATGAAAAATGTTTGGAGGATTGAATCAAGCGCTGTCATAATTGCATTGAACTAGATGAAGTCTACTGTGAAGTAAATCAATTACTTGTTAGGTGCGCTAGTCTGATACATGTGGCACAAAGCAGTTTTGTAAGAAGCTTTAATAGTTAGTGTGGAATTGTTTAATCAAATTTTTCATCTAATACAATTTTAAAGTTTGAATGTTAACAATTAAAATAATTTTGAATACTTCCCATAAGTTTTAAATCCCTTCTGAAATAGCCTTTCTTCTCTCTAATATGCTGCTTTTTTAATCCATCCATTTTTTATATTTTTATTGATATCAAATGAAGTCTTTACAATGAATATTTTGCAAAAATGCAACTTATTTAAAAATGAGCATACTCGTAGCCATAATGTAAAACTTACTTTTTCGTATCGGTTAATTATGATGTTTAGATAGCTTACTTCTTTGGGAAATAAGTTTGTTTACTTAACAATCACAAAATAAGTGATTATAGAGTTTTGAAAAATGGCAGAATAATACAGACATCACACTAAATTATACTTCGCCAAAATAATTTCTAATTGAGATAGCTCAATTTTTGGTCATTGCGTTAATGGCTAGTTGTTTTATAATATTACTTTTTATTTATTCCTGTAATTTCTTGTGTTAATGAATAATAAATTTTTATAACTAACACGTAATGAAAACAAGAGGCATGAATATAGTTTATTTGTACAAAATAATTTTACCATTTATTGTTGTGCATCTATAGGGCGAAAAAGAATAATTTTAAAAATATATTTAATAAAATGTATGCTAAAGTAAAAAGAGTTAAATTTCACAAATTTTAGAAGTTGTTATCATTCTGAATGAATTTTTACCAATTTCTAAAGAATGTTTTTATTTTTAGGAGAAAGTGATCAAGGGAACCTTTTTTATTCCCCGTAAGTTCATCTACGTCTCTGCTGGCATGATTGCCGTTGCTGCCGTTTGCTGGCTCTCTGTAAAAGGAATAAAGAAGTAAAAGTAATTTAGGGATAAACGACTGATCTTTTGCCCAATTGTTCAGGAATTACTTCTATTTTTTTAATTTTGTTGCCATTATTATTGAATAAGCCAGAAATGAGCTATTGGTGGCCATTTTGTAGAACCGAAAAAAAAATAGATCATAAAATCTGTTTGTTTTTAATGTTCGGATTTACAGTAACTATCCAAAAGTATTTTCGTTAATATTGCTCTTAGATGTATATTTTTAATTAGAAAAAAAAAATAGATTTTAATACACTGAAAGCAGTTGTTTTGAAATTAGTACAAGAAATCACTATTTGCAAAAACAAAGATTTTAAACCAAAAGCATCTTTAATTAGGTTCTGTAAAGGAAGTTAGTTAAACACTGTTAGTTAGCTGTTACATTGTTAGTTAAAACTGGTTAGTTCTGTAAAGGAAAAAAATTTTTTTTTCTTTCATTTATTTCCACCCCCATGCCCTAGGCTTTTTAATGACTGAAAGATTCCAACAACACCCTATTAGTTTTCCCTTCCACTCCAACGAGTATATCGCTTCCTTATTCTTGGCGATGTTGTATCTGATATTTTAGAAAAAGTAAGTTAGGGGTGTTAAAAAAAAGAAAAACGAAGATAAAAAGTAGAAGACAAATAAAACAGTAACAGTAAGTAAGAAAAGAGGCTTTTTAGATCGAAAGCAGCATGGTTAGATTATTAAACTTTCCCTGGCGCTATGGTTTGAAACCTTATCGTTTTATTAAACATTATCATGCAGCAGTTTTAACTTGGGGAAACTACACTTGAGAGATATGTTCTCTCCTCCTCTTCCCAATGACATGATAGTAGTTGAGAATATTTTTGGCTTATGTAAAAAATTGATGAGAAAAGTTTTGAGTAAGTTGAATTTTAGAGGGAGAAAGGAAAAGAGTTAATATAAAAAAAATTATGGTGCACATTGCTAAATGGTTGAATTTTTCTGCCTCCAAAAATAGTTTAAATTTGTTTGTCCAAAAACTGCAAAAAAAAAATGTTTATAAATTTATCAAAAAAAAATAATCAAATTTTTTTGTTTAATCTTACTTTATTCAATTATGTTTTACCCATTTAAAAATATATTTTCACAATACGCTATCAATTTTTAATTATAGGCTTGATTTAAAATATGAAATCAATAGATGGTCTTAAGTAATGTTTTAAATAAAAAATGAATTTGTTTAGAGTATAATTAAGGGATAATTTTGTTTTTTAATTTCCAGAAATCTTTGTTTCTCATTTTAAAAGAAAATTGAAATTGAAATTTCTGATATGATGGCAAATACACACACACATATATAGTATATATATATATATATATATATATACATATATATATATATTAGTATGTACTGTATATGTTTTTCAGCACAGTGCTACCTATGTTTATTATTATACATTACTATTGTAAATTTTTAATTACAACTTTATTGATTAGAATCAGAAATACTGGGTTTATGTTAATTTTTACCTATGGCCTATGTATAATTTTTTAACATTCTAAAAGCTGTAAAACTCCATACCTTCGAACTCCGGTCGAAAGATCTCTGACTTACGGCATTTTGAAGTTTGAAAATTTGCCAAACTCTACAATTCTTTTCTTCCCATGAAAAAAAAGAGGGGGAAATATCGTATCAGGGAAACAATAGAGAGAGATGCAAAATATGCTCCACCCCTCTCATGCCCTAGGCTTTTTAATGACTGAAAAAGATTCCAACAACACCCCTATTAGTTTTCTCCCTCCCCTTCCACTCCAACGAGCATATCAAGGCTTTTATTCTCTTGGCGATGTTGTATCTGGATATTTTAGAAAAAGTTAGTGTTGTGTAAGAAAGACAAATAAACAGTAATGCGCGGTGAAGAAGCTTAGATCGAAAGCAGTAATGGTTAGATTATTAAACTTTCCTGGCGCTATCTTTTCCGAAACCCTGTCAGTTTTATTTAAACATTATCATGCAGCAGTTTTAACCTGGGGAAGCTGCACTTCTGAGAGAGATATGTTCTTCCTTCCCAATGACATGATAGAAAGTGGGAATCTTTTTTGGTTTTTATGTAATATTGATGAGAAAAGTTGAGAGTAAAAGTTGAATTTTGCTAGGGGGAAGGAAAAGATGTTGATATAAAAATTATGGTGCACATTGCTAAATGGTTGATGGTCGCGAAAATAGTTTAATTTTTGTTTTTGTCCAAACTGCAGAAGAAATAAAAAATAAAAAATGTTTATAAATTCATCGAAAATTGAATCACTTTTTTTTATCTTTACTTTGCCTATTTGGAGATTTACATATTTCAAATTTTTTTTTTTTCTTATTAATATGCTATCTATTTTTAACTACCCTTGATTTAAAAATATGGAATCAATAGATGCGCTCCACTTTTTTATCAAACCAGAGTTTGAGGAAAGTAATTTCTGCGAACAAAAATTTTTGCCTTTAATTTCGATAAATCATTGTTTTGATTTAAATTTTTATCAGTTACTTCTAGAATAAAAACTGATCAAATATTTTTTATTGGCTAATTTATTCTTCTTACTTTAAGACAATTATTAACAGCTTCAAATTATATTTAAATTCACATTTTCATTTCAATAAAATATCTTCAGTTTCTAAATCCTCCTTACATGACTGAATATATATTGAAGAGACTAAGTCCATAGCAGCCAGCAATTGTGTAATTTACAATGAATTATTTCACACAGCATACTAAAAATATACAATCCTGAATAAAATCTTTATAAAATTTCCCATGATTTGTGCAACAATTTAGCATTGGCAGGTGCAAATTATATAATTCATATTTATCTAGTATTAGATTATCTCAAGCGCTAAAACTATCTCATCTATAGCTGTTGTGATTGTGCAAATATTGAAGTTAGTAAATATTTTATTTTTACATTCCTTTTCATGTCGTCTGCTGTTTCTACATTGTATACTTTATAGGTAAACTATATATTTGCTTTTAATTTCTTTGTATTTCTGACAATGAATATTCTCACATACTCTTAATCCATGAAATCTTTTAGCGAATGTGTGTAAATAATTGAGCATTAAAAAATGCCAGCTTAATCTTATAATAATTGGTTAAAAATTTATGACTTACATATGTATATATTACTTTAGAAAGCTGAACCTAACATATCTGTAGACATTAAACACACCGTTCTTAGAGTGGGCTAATAATTTCAAGAAAAATGCATCACATGAATAATAAATATATGGCAAAACAAGCATTTGCTTACATCTATTTTTGTTTTAAT
The DNA here is from genome assembly GCA_021605095.1 of Caerostris extrusa. Lineage (NCBI taxonomy): Eukaryota > Metazoa > Arthropoda > Arachnida > Araneae > Araneidae > Caerostris > Caerostris extrusa. The sequence goes on along the minus strand of BPLR01012806.1, from coordinate 50,943 downwards.
TATCCTATACGTTTTCAACAATAAATCTGACATTTTATAGATTTTTATAAAAATAATGATAAGCTTCCAACAATTGGAATTAATAATAAAGAAACATATAAATTGTCGTTATTTGTCATTTACCGATAGAAAAAAAAGTATGGACAAATTTTTGTATTCTGCATAACGAGATGTTGCTCACTGCACCCTCATTGCCATTGAATTTTTGCTGCGAACATTTCCCAAGCATGGCCTGAATGGCCGAGTGGCTAGCGCTCTGGCGCTCGGTACCACAGGTTTCGGGTTCGAGCCCGGCGGTGCCATGGATGTTTGTAGGGGTTCGAATCCACTTTCAACCGTAGGTCTCGTTCCTAATAGGATCGTAGAGCATTGCAGGGGCATTGTTACTCCGCGCCCGTGGCTTATCTTCAGTTACACGCGCCCTCTGGGTAATGCAAAGTGAGTAACGTCTTTGCAGCGTTTGCCTTAAGGCATCCAAGACCAAACTGTCTAAGTGTTTGCCAGCTGCATTAGAACAATAACAACAACACCATTCCCAAGCATAGCACGCAGTCCTGCTGTAACCTAACCAACCTAATTTTGCCATTATATTTTTGCTTGGGATATCGCTAGAATGGGTACCCGACTCGTGGTTCAGTGACAGCGTGCGTGAGCATTATGACTGAAGTTCAATCCGCCGGCGGCTTTGTAGTAGATACTCTTTCAAAAGACGAGGAAATTCAATGGCGTTTGTGATGTTCAACATCATGCCACCTTCGTCGGACTACTTGGGGAGAATGTCGGGGTTTCTCCAATGCGATATGCAAATGGGGAGTTCTTTCTAAAAGTCCCCCGGAAGGAACTTCCCTTCTTCTTCAGTGACACGAAGCCAAGTCAGACTTCTACCTTCGGATGCTCTCTCACAATAGAAGCTGCCATTTTCCCTTTAAAAATGAGTAAACTACCCATGGTGTGTCCGTCCGGCACTGCAGGACATCTAAAATTAGGCATAGAGACACGTGGCATTGGGATTCTCAACAATGCATCCCCATTTTTAATACGCTTTTATTAGTTTCACCTATATGTTTGTTTGTATGTAACTGACTCTTTGGGCACGATTTTGTCCTACTTTTTACAACGTTTAAATTAAATCAGATCGCTTAGACTTATCAAAATATTTTATTGTCGTCGGTCCTTGATAAGTTTATTATCTCATCATAATTAGGATCGCCAGGATTAGTGATTTTATTTTTAACTTATGAAGAGCAATTTAGTAGTAGAATGAAGTACCTAAGACATTCAAACCTACGTGTAACAGTGGCACAACGGATAACGCACCTGACAACGGATCAGGAGATTCCCTGTTCGAATCCTGGCTTGCTCGACATATTCGCATTTAACCTTTGTTTTATTCACAATTAAATTATTGTAAGAAATTTATAGTTCCAGTCCTCCGTACCAGGACCTCATTTAAATATTATAGTTTGAAAAACACTAAAACACGCTTTTAGAGTTAATCAAACTAAAAAGTAAAAAATAATTGTTAATACAAGAATAAAATGACTGACGAGAAAATTAATGTGACTGTTCTAAAAGCGTGGGGTGAGCGATATCAATTGTTATAATTTTTTCACTAGTTTCATTCCGAAATGTAGAGTTAGTTTAAAAATGTCATACAAAGCACCCCACACATTTAGAACAGTAACATTAATTTTCTCGCCAGTCATTTTATTCTTATGCTAACAATTAGTTTTTACTTTTCAGTTTGATTAACTCTAAAAACGTGTTTTTAAACTATTAATTTATTACATTTCCCTCTGTTTTAAACATATTTCAGGATGTGATCGCTGTGTAGCTCCCAATTTTCCTGGGGTTCATTTCTTTGAACATCCCCAAGTGTAGCATTGTGATCCTGCTACACTGTAACCCTACTTTCCTATTAATTTTTTTTGTACAAACGTAAGGATGATATTTACAGGTTTGCTTTTTTCTATTTTCATCTTCGAACATAATATTTTTCCCGTAGATGGATTTGTTATATCTCGACACGGAATTTTCATGATCCCTCGCTTGTTAAACCTATCACAAAGATCGAATAATCACATAAACGAACGCCATATCCACAAGGAATCGAAGCCCCTATCCCTATTCCACTTTTTTACTCTCCCACAGTGAGGCCTGAATGGCCGAGTGTCTGAAGCTCGGTGCCACAGGTTTCGGGTTCGAGTCCCGGTGGTGCCATGGATGTTTCTAGTGGTTCGGAATCCACTTTTTAAGCCGTAGGTCCCGGTCTCCTATGATTGTAAGAGCGCCACGGAGCAGAAGTCAGACTCCTACCTACGGGTGCTCCATCAGAACAGAAGCTTCACCTCTCCTTCCATGAGGGACACGACAACAACAACAGCAACAACTCTCCACAGTAAAAAAATCTAAAATAAAAATAAAAAAAATATATAAAAACAACAACCTAAATCTTTAACAATATTTTCATGAATATTAAATCGCCGAAAATAAAGCAGCTAAGTCATATAGATACAAAAAAAAAAAAAAATTCTCCTTAACATTACCGCAACACGCTAATCTCTCTAACCTTACAACCGAGAAGCAACATTTTTACGCCATTGATGATACTTAAGAGCACTTGATTATTTTTTTTATGCATAAATGTGTCAACCCAAGATAATAACAAATCTACGAAAACAATAATAAAATTAACGGCTGTCATAAAAACTTGAAACTCGTTAAGCAGGATCTCACTTCCATTAATTATTAATTAATGTCTCGAGTTTCATTTCGTAATTAAATAAAAGGAAAAATAAACGATTTCCTTCTGATTTTGACATCAAACGTGTAAGAGATTTCCGAAATGCAGCGGCTTATATCTTTTATTAGTTAATTGTTTATGACTGAATAAAATTTGTGTATAATTTTCCTCTGGCTATTTATAATTAAATATCTTTACTAACTATTATAATTTCTAGAATTGAAAAGGGGAAATTTTGATAATTTAAGTTTCATGAATTGAATAAGATGAAATGACGTCTTTATTACAGTAATTATAATGGATAGTAATAATGTCAGTAGTAATGTTAAACGGTATTTTATAATTTAAAATTTTTTTATAATAGAAATAAAAGGAGCATATAAAAATGCATGAGATTCATCTGATAAACGGCAGATACAGGGACAAAAATTAAAATATTGATAGAAGATTATTGTTTAAAATATTAAGATAATTCCTTTAGGAAATTAATATATATGTCAATATTTAGCCAACAATTTTAAAAAAAATTAAATTGTAATTTTGATGATTGAAAAAAATGTGATTGAAATTCATGTACATAGTTAACATTGTGTTCCTTTCTTCGATAACGTCATCTTCTATTTTGCAATCACCTTTATAGGTTCCTCAATTTCATATGTTTATCATTGTTGCCAAATTTTTTTCCAACGCGAAATTGATAATTCGGTTTTATGGTAGACTGATTCCGTGCTATTAAATTTGAAATCTTGATTTGAATTATGTTGTCTTAGATTAGACTTGTCAATACTATCCATATTGGCCAACAACTAAACCTGATTTCATTATGAAAATTACCATTTAATTCATCATTTTTAAATCTGTAATAAAAGACATATGATGATAATATCTGCAGATATCTGAAAGGATAAACACTAGAAAAAGTGTTTTATAATGTCATTGTATTTTTAAATATTCTATTAGCAACTGCAGTTCAATGTATATTAAAATGTTCCCAAAACTATTTAGATCTGTAATATTAATTTTTCGTCACCGGTAGCGTAGCTGAGTGCGTCGAAGGAGCTTCGGATGCGTGCGTTCGAATCCCACTGCTGCCAACTCTTCTTAATCGACTTAATTTAAAAAGGATTTTTTTTTTTTGTGGCCTAGTGATCGAGTGATTTGTGATCGGGCCTCAGGTTTTGGATTCGACTGCCAGCTGTGCCATGGATGTTTGTAGTATTTTAGAATCCCCTTTAAGCCGTAAATCCCGGTCTAATATGAATGTGGAAGCTATGGGCGTGGGATTAACAAATCCTCGCCCTAAAAAAGAAAACATCTCCTGTTTTGAAATCTGCCAACAAGTAGACGGCCTTGGCCCACCACGGGGTTGTAGAGCCAATGAAGAAGAAGAAGAAGAAGAATATTAATATTCTAAAAGGAATTATTAGGAATTTATTTGTATTTAAAACAAAATACAAATATCACACTAATCTATCATATTCTTCTAAGACAGTTATTTGGATTTTCTTAAAATTAAAATGATAGTACTACATATGAGCAAAATATTTGTGAACCAAAATCAATTTAATATTACTAGACACTTATGTTGATTAGCAAAATTCCTTCTACTGGTTTAACTTAATTTTCTTTTCCACAAATTCTTACTTTGTTATTTGCATAGATTTAAAGCTAAATTATGAAATTATTTTATTTATACAAAATGGTTATAAAAACAATATTTACTTATATAAATTACATTATACTTAAATGCATCACTAAAAAAATATATTGCTTTTTTAACTTTTTTTTTTTTTTTTTTGAATTTTTCTTAATTAAAATTCACCCAGCAATATTATTAATTAATTTATTTATTTATTTATATACATGCATATATGTATGCATATCACCCTGTATATATATAAATATATATATATATATACAGGATTATAATTAAAATCCCATTTTCAGCATACTGTAAAAAATGAGCCACTCGTCACAAGTCCACCAGTCCAATTTGAACTGAAGATACTTGAGGCGGTATGGTATAAAAAAAAGTTCCGATTATTTCCATCCAATTTCGTATGACCTGGCCGTGGTGGCTGGGCTTTCCACTAACAGTATTACAACTGTAGAATGACTTGGAAGTCATTTTTCCGCCCAAAAAAAACAAAACAATCAAGCACATTGAACACTATAGTTGATTTAATGTGCCACTCATGCCAAATACGTTGTAACTTCGATTTAAAATATCACTGAAAGCCGAATTCAGCGCCATCTATTAAAACACTTTGGAACATTTTTTGAGACCGTACCGTTTCCACCTTCAAGTATCTTCAGTTCAAATTTGAAATTGTGACGAGTGGTTCTTTTCTACAATATTTTGAAAGTGGGACTCTAATTATAATCACACTGTATAATGAAATTTATGAACGTTTTAAATATAACGTAAATTATGATCACCATATACATACATACTTATGTGTATATAAACTTATATTATACTAATGATAAAAAAATAAGCATTAAAAAGAAGGTTTGGTTTTTTTTAACACCAAATTCAGATAAAATAATTTGGTAAGTTAATTAGAAGATTCATCTTTTTGTTTCCTGTTCGTTCACGTTGAAGAAATGAAATCTACGTTGCTTTAATGAATTAATTGCAACCACTGATTACATTAAGGAAAGAAGAATCTGCCAGTAATGTATTTTATTATCTATGTAAGAGAGTTTTTTTTTTTATTGCATATGTTTTTATGCAAGTTGGAAGAAATTTATTACGTTAGTTATAATCATTGGGAAAAAATGAACATCATGAAAACTTGCGAAGCAGATTGAGTAATAAATAAATTAATAAGCAATTGTTTTACATTATTTCTTGTCGTATAGATGCAGTATTTTCTCTTTCTCCATATAAAGAAATAAAATCTTTTCTATTTTTTTCTCAGATGAAATAATTAATTAAAACACTTGAAACTATACAGAAAAAAATATTATTTGAGATGCTATTATTATTGTTATTGAGTGTGATAAAAAAAATTCTTTGTGTTGAAAAAATTTGATACGATTTGATTTAATTTTGATTCTTTTATTATATAAAGTTAATTAACGAAAAACAGCATGAATATTCTTTTGAAGAAAAAAAGATTACATTTTCTTTTTTTTTTTTTTCTTTTCTATTTTTTTATTTAAATTTCAAAAAAAAAAAAAATTACTTGTAAAAACTAATGATTTATATCCCTTAATAATGTGTTTTATTTTAGACGGTACTAAAACTATACTGTGTCTTATTTTAGACGAGCTAAAAAATATTTCAGATGGAGCTAAAAATAAATAATGATTACAAATTATTAAATGTTTCCTTCTGAACATTACAATTTTGTTTCTTTTAATTGATTATATTTCAATGTTTGTAATTGAAAAACACTTATAAAAATATATATATTTCGAAATTTAATAATTAATCAATATAAACAAACTAAACTTTTATATCCTTTTGTCTAATAAACAACTAACATTAAATTACTTAATCCAATATATAATGATATTTATCAACGAATGTTAATTGTTTCGAAAATTATAAATTATAATTAATTCATGAAAACTTACCACTGCGTAACTTGTAACATAAATAGAATAAATCTAAACAGTAAAAAAATTACAATATTCCTATTTCTTTTTTACAAATTAGTTTAATTTAATTAGTTTGTTTAAATTTTTTTCAATTGAAAATATTTAAACAAACTAATTAAATTATGACTAATTATCAAATAAAATATAAAAACAAATAATGGTATATTATTTAGATTTGTTTGTTATGGCCTTTCATTTGTTCCTTTGAATAACAATATATTACTTAAACTAATACAGTACAGGATGATTATAATTGAAGTCCTACTTTCAAAATGTTGCAAAAAAAAAAAAAAAAAAAAAAAGAAACAATCGTCACAAGAGTTCAAATTTGAACTGAAGATACTTCAGAAAGATCGAAACGGTATGGCATTAAAAAAAGTTTCAAAAAATTTCCCTACTTCCCCCATCCAATTTGGTAAGACCTTGCCGTAGGGGATGGGCTTTCCACTAATAGTGTCACAACTGTTGAATGACTTTAAAGCCATTTTTTCCGACAAAAACCCGAAATAATCAAGTACATTGAACACTACAGTCGGTTTAATGGGCAACTCATGCCAAATACATTGTAAATTCGATTCAAAAATATCACTGGTAGGCGAATTCAATTTCTTTTATGGCGCTTACAGCGTCATCTATAAATACACTTTGGAACTTTTTTTGATGCCGTAGCGTTTCCGCCTTCCATCCGCAAATTTGAACTCTTGTGACGAGTGGTTCCTTTTTAAAAGCATTTTGAAAGTGTGAGTTTAATTATAATAACCTTGTATATTGAAATTTATGAACGTTTTAAATTTAAAAATCTCAGTAAAAGAAAAATGAAAAAAATTTTAAAAATTTCTCTAATTTATATCATTTTCAGTGTAGTGTTTTTATAACCTTTATATTTCGAGTTTTAACGATAGTTCTTTGTCCACTTTTAATATATATAATTTATAATGAACATAGGCATGGGTTTTTTAGGCACCTAAAACCAGAACATGTAAATAAAATATTTTAATGCACAGAAAAAAATATATATACATGGAAACCATCATTAAATTTATATATTTCTGTTTTCTATATTCCTATTTAACAACTGGAATGACACAAAATTTCTAAGAGAGTAATAATAAAAAATATGGAAAAGACATTTCACCGATATCTGAAAATATGACTCTTTAGAACTTTAAAAATTGTCTTGTTATTTGATCACTAATTATTTTTCTTGTTTAATTTTAAAATGAATTTTTGATGAATTTCTGAAAAAAAAAAAATTGAATTTAAGGAAGAACGAATTCAACTACAAAAAAAAAAAAAAGATTTTATTATTTTTATTTTAATTAATAAAAATATACCATGCAAAACAGTTTCGAATTCTATTTTTATAAATAAAATATATTTTTACGCTTTGATACAAATATGTTTTTTTTGCTTATTCAGATCATCCTGTTAAATTTGTTATAAATATATTTTTTTTATATAAAAGCAATACGTATAGCAACGTTAAAAACTAGAACCAAATATAGAAATTGATTTTTGAACGCTAGGTTTGATAATTAGATTTTTTTATCTTTGGAATCGTTTCTTTTCAATTTCACTTTCTTAGTTATCCGGAATCTATTGTTCATTTTTTCCATCAGAATTCAAAACATGAGTTCTGCTTTGAGAAGGTAAAAAATGAGATTTCCTCAAAATTTCATTTTAATTTCAGAAAGAAAATTAATTCCATTTCCATGGAAAGGGTTTTAATCTACACATTAATATACAGAATGAAAAAAATGGGGAAAAACGCAATTTGAATTCAATCAAAATACCAGCAAAACCGAAAACCATGGACTATTGCATGCTTTATTAAATTAACAAGTTAGTTGTTTCATTCTGTTAATTTAATTTTTGTTCTTTTCTTGTTCTTTTTAGATCGAGAGTGTTGACATCTGGATGAGAAGATTTGTGGTTTTGATTCCATGTCTCCTCAGAAGAAAAAAAGTGAGCAAATAAGTGTACAGAAAAGGGATTTCTGAAGTAATTTTCAAGCCTTTTATCCACCAAGAACTCAAGAAAACCAAAAGAAAAACTTTGTAAATTACCAAAATATATAGATTGATATGTTGTGCATAGAACAAAGAAACAAAAAGAATATATATCTTAAACAAAAATATACCTTTAAAACAATTCAATATCATTAAGTTGTTATGATATAACTAATAGGGATGCGACTTCACGAACTTTGAATCTGTGAGGTTTAATTGAATATTTAACTCTACAAATTGCAAAAGGGCAGCTTTATAAAAATGATGCAAATCTTTTTACTTACGTGTTTACAATTTTGTGACATACTGATAAAAAAATAAATTTTTGAAATGAGGAATTTATTATGTTATACGTACCATCTTGCGAAACAGTTCAATGCAAGTTATCGCTGGATTCCCATTTGAAATTATTCGGCAGTTATTTACTGTGCCTTACTTACTTGGACAGTTTCCTAAAATGCAACATTTTTCCTATGGGGAATAAACTGAAGGCGATACATTTAATTTGTTTGTTATGTATTTTTTGCAATCTCACAAACGCACAAGTGTTTGCTAAAGAGTGTGATGTGACGAATTCTGATGATGATCAGGCTATGACTTGCCGTGTGAGGACGTTGCACAACATTGCTGAGATTGGAAAGTCTGAAATCGATCATTCCACCTTTCTAACTTTATTATGTGATGATCTAAATCATGAGATTCTAGTCACGAATGGCACATTCGCTAAACTCAACAATTTGCAATCAATCCGAATAGAAAACTGCAACATTCCAGTGTTTCCGGACTATTCTTTTTTGGGGCTTGTTCAATCTCGGAAATCTGTCGATTCATTTAAACAAAACTGGCACGAAACAGTTGTTCTTCAGAGAAGATTCATTTGCTGGATTGCAAAAATTACACAGTTTGGAATTAGACCGCAATACTTTGATAGTTTTGCCACCCAACCTATTTTGCAACTTGGAAAACTTAAAGATGTTGAATCTCACCAGCTGCGAGCTAGATGATGCCAGGAATATAGGAATGGGAACAATAGAAACGACAAGTTGTGTGCCAGAACTCATGGTTCTTGATTTATCGTACAACATACTGAAGAGTATTCCTGATGGGATATTTTCATCTCTGGTGTCGTTAAAAATTCTGTATTTAAACAACAATCAATTGTCGGAACTCTATCCTTACGCTTTCAGTGGCCTCAGTAGACTGCAGAGTCTGGATTTGTCAAATAACAGAATTAGCCATTTACCAGAACAAATATTCCAGCAGTCAAATGACATTCTGGAGCTTTATCTCCAAAACAATTCTCTGAGTTCACTGACGCCGCGGGTGTTTCAAGGTTTAAGGCAGCTAGTGGGATTAAATTTGAGTTATAATTCTCTCGAAAATGTAATTTCGTCGGAAACTCTAGCGGATTTAAGTCGTTTGTTAGTTCTGGATTTGAATCACAATCGCTTTCAAACGATTACAGAAGCTAACTTTCATTTAATTAGGAGTCTGCAGATATTGTACTTGAGCTACAATGAAATTCATAATATAAGCGACAGTTCTTTCTCGTCTTTGAAAAATCTCCATACCTTAACTCTACAAGGGAACAAGATAAGATACATAGATGTCAATACATTTGGAGGCTTGGAATCCTTGAATTATCTATCACTGAGTAACAATAACATAGAAATAATACATCCACAAGCATTTACTTTTTGCAAATCAGTTCAGAATTTGAAACTGAGATCAAACAAGCTTATAGAATTTCCGAAAGCGATAAAAGATTTGATTTTCTTGAAACACTTAGACTTGACACATAACCGAATTTTCAATATCAGCAATGCCACATTTCAAGGACTAAGAAATATAGTCAGCTTACACATGGCCCGGAATAAAATTGGAAACATGACCAAAGGATGTTTTCAAGATCTGATATCTTTGAAAACCTTAGATTTTTCATACAACCGAATACAATCTTTAGGCCACAGTTTATTTGACGATGTTCCGGAGCTACGTGTTGCAAAATTCAATGACAATCACTTGACTGACATAAATGGACTTTTTATGAATCTTCGGTACCTCCACACTTTAAATGTATCTCGGAATAATATCACTTGGTTTGACTATGCTCTAGTTCCTACTGAGCTTAAAACTTTAGATATACATGATAACGAGATAGATGGCCTGGGTAACTACTTCGAACTCGAACTTCTCATGACATTGAGAAATTTGGACGCTTCACATAACATAATTCGAGAACTGACACCCGCTTCTCTGCCGAATAGCATAGAAGTAGTATCATTTCGATCGAATCGGATATCTGTTATAGGACCTTTCACATTTATGGCAAAAACCAATCTGTCATTCGTTGACCTCAGGGGCAATGCTATCCGTCATCTTGACATAAATGCTTTTCGTCTTAAAAGTATCCCGTCTAATCATCCTCTGCCCGAGTTCCTTCTTTCAAATAACACTTTAATATGTGACTGCAGTATGGAATGGCTTCAAAGAATCAATCACTTGGATGAAAGCCGTCAGTATCCAATGATCATTGATTTAGGAGAGGTGGTATGTAATGTTACGCTTCCAAGACAAAATGCTTTAGTTGAAATGTCGGTTACTAAGTCGTCTGACTTCCTATGCAGATATCAAAGTCATTGTTTTGCATTGTGCCACTGCTGCGAGTTCGATGCATGCGATTGTGAAATGATGTGTCCTGAAAACTGCACATGCTATTCGGATCAGACGTGGAACACTAACATGGTAGATTGTAGTCTTCGTGGGTATTCTCATGTACCACATCGCGTACCAATGGATGTAACTGACTTATACTTAGATGGAAATGATATGAGTCATGTAGGAAGTCACTCATTTATTGGTCGAAAGAATTTGCGTGTTTTGCACTTAAATAACAGCAACATCCACGTTATTAGAAATCGCACGTTCAATGGTTTGCAAAATTTGCTGGTATTACATTTAGAGAATAATCATATCACTGCGATAGACGGTCATGAATTTACTAATTTAACCAAACTGCAGGAGCTTTACCTATCTCATAACCGCTTAAAAACCATAAAAAATGAATCATTTAAGCACTTAAGTTATCTTCAAGTTCTTTACTTGGATCACAATCATATTGCAGATTTCAATGTGTGGATTCTTGGTAATAATAGAGGCTTAACTAGGGTTAAACTAGGACACAACAAATGGAATTGTGTATGTGATTTCACAGAGCGTTTTAAGAATTGGTATAAAAGACACAAATCCATAATCGTAGATGAGGGTAGTATCCGATGCTCCTACAACAATTCAACCACAATGCATCTTATCGAGTTCACAAATTCAACCTGCTCTAATTTTAGTATCATACCTTTCACCTCTGCCGAGTTTGTTCAGGAATACATGTCTGTGATGATTCTGGTTCCCATGCTACTGATATTGATCTTGGTAACCGCACTAATCGTCTGGAAGTATCGCAACAACATGAAGATGTGGATTTATAACAAATACGGCTTACGATTGTTCGAAAAGAATGACTACCCAGTCGAAAATGAAAAACTATTCGACGCTTTTGTATCTTACTGTAAAAAGGACGAGGCCTTTGTCACTCAAATGGTTGCCCCTGAACTGGAATGTGGCTTACCCCCTCAAAGGCTTTGCTTAAGGTACAGAGACCTTCCTGCATCCAGATACATGGCGGAAACCATATCAGAAGCTGTAGAGTGTAGTTTCTGCAGCATTGCTGTAGTGTCTGAGCAGTATCTCAAGAGCGAATGGTGTCTCTTCGAACTCAAAGCTTGCCACCATGAGAGCCAGTGCAACCGAAGACACAAAGTCATCATTGTTCTGCTGAATAAAGTGGATCTCAAAGAACTAGATGCTGATGTGAGAGCTTGTTTCAAGGCAGCGCTTATTGTTCATTGGGGAGATCGTCGATTTTGGGAGAAACTCCGGTATGCCCTTCCAGAAGGGCGCAACAACAGGCACCATGTGAATTGCTCTGAAAACAAACTGTCGTCGACATTAAGAAGATCATCTTTGTCAAACTCAATTAAACTTGTATAAGTGTTAATAAAACAATATGAAGCTTTACCTGGAACACACAGCTTTTTGTGTATTTTTCAGTATCATTGTACAGCTCAGTATAAATAAATGCTACACAATATGCAAAAAAATATAACAAGAATGTATATCAACTGAAGATAACTTAAATTCAAATATTCCTGTTTAATTAAATAATACGTAGAAATATTTATATTGAATGTCAAAATATTTGTTGTATTCTATATGTCATTTAAATATATATATATATCAATGTATATGAGCTCTGCTTTGAATTTACCATACATATTTTTTTCTGAGTGTTTTGCATGATGTCATATTTTTAGTGCATACAGCTTTGAAGATTCTTCTTTGAAGTATAAAAAAAAAAAAGGAATTACTTACAATAGATTGCATTTTTGTTTTTGACAATGGAATTAATATCAACTTACATGTGTCACATTTTATGACTAAATGGTTTCAAATTCTATTATTAAATACATCTTTAATTGTGAAATAATAAATTATTTTATATGTTCATATGAATCATAATTGTATTACTATTATTAAATGTATAAGATATAGTAAATGGCATACCACTACATATTAAAATATATTTAATTGAAAAATCATTTCTTATGAAATTCTTTGCTTCTTATGAGTCTGTTTAAAATTAGTATTTTCTTCAATGATTAAGAAATTTTGTTAAAGTGAGATATACGAGATTAATTATCACTGAAGATATTAAATGCATACTAAATATTTCATACATAAAATGCATGATACCCTTCACAAATTAGAAATTGAAAAATGCTAAAAATAGATTATCTGAAAGACAATCATTTAAATAAATGCATATATATATGTATACATTTATTTAAATGATTGTTCCATTTTTAGCCTGAGCGTTTTGAAGTATTTTTAGTTCTCGTTAAATTTAAACCGAAAATTATTTTAATGATTTAAGAATTATAAGAATTAAGAATATTTTGTTTACGGTAGACTTTTTAGGTGAAAAGTGAATATTTCATTATCCTAAAACTATGAATGCATTATTATTACATTCTACGCTTATTGTATTTACATATTAATATTTCAGAAGCACTGCATTGTTATTTTGTTAAGTAAATGCGTTATTCACTTCAGTTTTCTTTCCATATTATTTTTTTCTTCTATGATAATTATGTTCATGATTATATATAATAAATTTACCAAGAACTGCATAATGATGCAAACTCTGTTCCTATTGATATTAGCGAAAAAAAGTTAATAATAATATTCGAAGTATAAATTGCAAAAAATGTCTATTGTAATTAAAATAAAAAAACTATAAGATTTAGTGATTAACATTAAAAACAATCACATAAAATATATAAATTTTGCAATGTGTTTTTATTGTTATGCCAAAACATTGTTGCTCTTCAATGTTTTCGAAAAGTATTTATGTGTGTTTGTCATGTGTTTAAGTAAAAGCATAATTAATATAACTGCATTTGTATACATTGTAATATAAACACAGCCCTGTCTGATGTTTGTGATGGCTATTGATATAATTATGGTGATAATAAAATGTAATATATCTCTGTCATTTTTTTTCAAGTACATAGAACATATTTATGGTATTGACACTTATAATTAATGAGGGCAAGAAAGATAATAAACTTCATGTGGTTGCATTTTTTTTTACTTAAACGTCAATTACATGCACCAAAAAAATTGAAGATGCTTAGTAATATATCGGATAAGCAAAATATAAATGTTAAAATGTAGAAAATTCTATAAACATAAAAAGTTATAAAGAAAAAAACAATATACAATATTATCAAAAATTTGCATAGTAAACAATAATTGATGGAACAAATGTTTAATGAGAGAAAAATTACAAATAAAAACTCAACCATAAAATAAACAAATAGTAGCCTTTTAAATTATATTAGATAGATTATCAACTTATAATTAAGAATAATTGCAGCCTAATAAAAGCTATAAATATCAAGAAAACGGGTTTTCAATTAATTGATGCACTTATTAATGGCAAACTCCATTCAGCATTTTGAGAATCATTTTATACTATAGTTCAATCATTGAAACGTGACATGATTAGAATCTTGTATATCCCCAAATGAACAATGAAGTGTTATTGAATAAAATTGAAACCCTTCCATGTAAGTTTTAAACTATCAAAGGGTAGAAAAGTATTGAGCAACAATGAATTGCTATATAAAAGGACTTTAGTACTACAGAAAATTATAGGAAAGAAATTTTAATGCGAGTAATATGACTATATGTACGAATATATCCCATGATTTAAATAAACTTTGAAGTTGTATTTGTTTGAATTGTTCTTTGGTATAGTTTTTACTTTTTTTTTAAATTTCGAGAAAATTCTGGAAGAAATTCAGCTCTTTCAGCGTGTGCATCGATTAAAATATTTATCAATATATTTAAAAATAAATGTTTACATGTTCATATAAAAACCATATAGTTTACACCAGATGACATATACTAGAAGTTTTGGAAACGCCTTAATGTTCTAAAAAAAAGTACAGTTACTTCAAAAAATATTTTTTTTCAATAAATCAATCAAAATAAAAGCAGTTAAAAATACACGTAATTTTAATTCGTGAGCTTCTTGGCTTATTTTATTTTTAAAAAAATTATACAAATATTTAATATTCTTAAATATCATTTTAATTCCTTATTCCCTTATTATTATTTTAAAAGGTAATATTTTTTAATTTTTTTGTTCTACAGTAAAAATATAAAATATATTCACTACATCTAAAATGAATTCTAAGTACATTTAGAAAAACTAGTCCAATATAATATTTATAAATATTGTATTAAACTATTTATATCAATTATACTTGTATATTATTTTTATTATTTTCGTTTTTTTAACCGATACAGGATTAAATAGCTCTATATTTAACTGTGTGGTGTTGATTAAAATAAAGTAAAAAAATATATCTTGCAAACACTCGTATAAGGCAGCAATAGATTTGTAGAAAAAAATATGTAAAATAACAGCAAAATCAATGTAAATTTGATTTATTTAGAATACCCAAAGTAAAATTTTCAAACATCTTATTTTAAATATTTTAGTTAAAAAAATGTGTCCAAAAAGAGTTGAATATCTCATCTGAAACATTAAACATTCTGAAAAAAAATAATTTGCTTCAATTTCTTTCTATATTAATTTTTATCTAGTTTTCAATATAAAGTTCTTAAGAGTGTTTTTTTATGCTTATTTAAGAAAAATGCTTAATTTTCTTTTTTGCAAACACTGATTCTAATAAATATTTTTAAAATTAATTACCTATTTCAAAATAATTAGTTGGTCAATAAATAAAGTTACCTTCACGCATTGTCTTCCAAAAGGATACATTTATGACAAGATAAAGTTACTTTCATCAAATTATTTACATGCAAGACATGTTTTTAGTAATTTTCTTAACAAAAAAAACTGTTAAAGAACAGTGGCTTCATCTTGAAATGTTTACAAACAATAAATAATTAATCTGTAAAAGAATTAGGAGAAAAGCAATAATGTTCAAAACATATAAAGAATATTGAAAAGGCCTTATTAGTGACTGAGATATTCATGGGATATTAAGGAATCTACTCTCAAATAGTGTCAATATTTAAGGGGAAAAAATGTTAATCATGTTAATTTAAAAATATCTGAATTCTTCTAAAAAAAGATATATAAATAAATATATATTAATATAAATACAAATATTAAACTATTAATATAATAAGCATAATTATTAATTTGAAAAAAAGGTGAAGTTCTACACATATAGACTTTAAAAAGAAATTCATTAAATTTTTGCTCAGAATAAAGTTTATTTTTTGTTTAATCAGAAACTGGTATACAAATCGACTATTAACAACTTATTTTTAAAATAAATATGATAAAGAAATATGTAAATTAGCTCAAATATTTTTGCAGAAATTCATTCTATAAAATTATTCATTAGGTTTAATTCCTTGCTATTCGGGCAAAATACAATGCAGAAAACGTTTGTTTGCTTTCGAGAACACACATTTAAAATCATACTTCTATGTTTAAACTCTCAAATGTGTAGTTAAATATTATCTAATTGTTTAATTATCTAATTGATTAAATAGTATATAATTGTTTCCCTAAAATACTGATTAGAACTGCACTTCAAAAGTTTCCTAAAAGGATACATTGTGTCACGAGTGTTTAACCCCTCAGTTGAGTTCAGGATGCAGTTTTCTGCTTCAAGGAAGCTAAAAAGCTTTCTGCTTCAAGGAAGCTAAAAGCTTTCTGCTTCAAGGAAGCTTTTTCTTACTTGATTTAAGCATAAAAATTATTGGATGAGCACAAAAGAACAAAAAATGGCCCTTATCTTTATACAGACGATTTAATATTTTCCTTTAGCAGTAGAAAAATAAATACATAAAACTGAAAAAGTTAACCAATACAGAAACTGAGATAGAAATTCATAAAATAATATAACTTCGACTTCACTAATAAATCATCATTTGTTTTTGAAATGCATGGCATATCTTTTATCAGCATATTATTAAAACCGCATTTTAATTCAAAATATTCATAATGAGTACAACTAGCCAAATTTTAAAAAATTAAGTTTAATTATAAATATAGATCTAAACTAATATTGTTTCTAATCACATATGGTAAATTTGGCCTTTGTAAGCCAAATAATTATTGATATAAATTTCATGCTACATTGGTGAAAAATGAAATCCTAACACCAAGAAAAAAATTAGCTTAGAAAAATACAATTTAATCAAAGCATTTGTTTAGGCAATATATATATTTAGTTGATTACAATTACAAGGTTAAACTGTAATGTATGCAGGAGAAGATTCATTTCAAATGTGAAATGGTGATATTAATAACCGCAATACTCTCTATGATTTTTATTGCAAACATGCAAACGAATATGCATTGTATTGTACATGTGCCGTATGTCATTTTGTGGTATGAAGTTTCTTACCTTTTACACATGGTCAGTCAAATCAGCAATGGTCCGTACGTAATTTTGTAGATGATGCTGGAATTTTTATCTAATAATATCGCATACGTTCCTCATTGGAAAATTTCTGGCCAAAATAAAATATCAACACTCTTTAGAGCACATTAAGTTACAGCAGCGGTATGGGGAAGAGGGTGTTGCTTTTGAAAAAGGTCTCTGGAATAGTGATAAAAAAAAGGCTACACAACCGGTTCAATCACAAGTATGACATACAAATCTGCTTTCAACGCTAGTGTGTTAAGATGAGAGTGTACACTGCACTTGCCATTATAGGAAATTGTGCCCCAGACCATGAATCCTGGGGTAGGTCCAATGTATCTAAGATGCATACAGATTAACTCCATTTGTTCACCTAGACTCCTTCTAACCAATATACGACCAACACTTGCAACACAAAGGAAATGACTCTCAACTGAGAACACAGCAGACCTCCACTTCGATCTCTACTTCACTATTAGCTTGACACCATTAGATGGCGATGATTTGGAGTTAGTAGCATGAATGTTACAGGGCGTCTCGTTTGAAGCTTTCCATTAGGTAATCTATCTGTTATCGTTTGCTGTATCACCCTTGTGCCAATATAACATGAATTATGCTGCAGCTGCAGTCATTCAGAAGAAAAACAATCTGGAGAAAAGAAATTTGGGCATACGGAGGAAAAAAAAAGTTCGAATTCAAAAATACAAGAATATGTTAATAAACCAAAAAAAAATATATTAAAACAAATTATTTCTTTTCAGTAAAGATCGTGGAAAAACATATTTGAATTTTATTGCGTTGTAAATGAGTTCATTTTTCTTAAACAAGATCAACTTGGTGTGTTCTTTTAAAAGTTTTATCAAATGACAACGTCGACATAAGTTGATATAGCGATTCTATTTTATTAAGGTTAAAATTGCAATTTTGTTCATATATTACTACTAAAATTAATGCCTTTCTAATAAAAATTAAAAATTAAAATTCCTAGACTAAAACACGGATTATTAAATAATTTAATTTTAACATTTTATTCTTTACCTTTAATTATTTTTAAATTGTATGTTTATCTTCCACCAGAACATTATTTCTTAGGATATAAACTTCTCCTATGTTTCATTTTTTAAAAGAAATTATTATTGGATTCATGGAGTTTTTAGTAAATGTCATGGGATATTTGACATTTCCTATAGTAATATTTTAAATAAAGTTCATAATCATTCAAGAAAAAAAAACACCACACATTCGTAATTATTGTTAACTATTAATTATTATTCGTAACATTTGACGTATTAGAAAATTAGAATTATTTTCATAATATTGAAATTGTAGAATTACTATTGAAAACTGATCAAAATTAATGTCATTTGGAGATTTAAGAAGATTTTCTCTAATGTATTGCATTGCAATTTTAAAATCAATAGAATTTAAATTGATGAATATAGAATTTCTATTGATAAAATTCACATCTCTAAAATGCAGTAAATCTTTTCAAGCTGGACGATAACATTTAAAAAATAAAATTTAAAAAAAGTTGAACTAAAATAACGAAAATCATATTGATTTTATCCCTCAAGGATTTATATTAGATTTTTTTGAGGTGATAACTTTATACCATAACTATTCAATATCTAATACCTTTAGTATGACAAAATGATAAAGTATATAGTTTAAGGATAAAATATTCTACAACTCTATAAATAATACACTACAATTTCAGAATTTTATTTTCCTTTTCCATAAAACAATTTAAACGTAACTTGTATTTGTCATTTTGATAATAGTATATATTGAAATAAAGAGAAGAACCTTAAAATTTCGTAAAAAATAAAATTACTGACTTATAAATATGAGATCAATTTAAGATACAATTATATTTTTCAATAAAATATTTTACATATAAAATTCAATGTTTTTAAAACATTATTCTTAAACGAATAAATATAAAGCTTATAGAAACTATATTAATCATTATAAAATATTCATACACTAAAGTTCATATATTTGTAAATAAAAGTAAAAATAATTCGAAACAAACAATACATTTGCCAAATATCAAACACATAAATATTTCCATTGAAAAAAATTATTATAAAAGTTCATCTGGTTTAAAGTTATGTAAGCACATTATTATTTGACGTTTTTATCAAAGTTAATTAAAAACAGATTATTAATCATAATATTCTAAACTACATATATAATTATATTTGGTGTATTCCAACAACACTAAAAATGCGATCAAATATTCTTACAGACTTATGACTTAAATGATATATTTTGCAGAGCAGTTATTGAGATATTAGAAAAAAAAAGAATTTTGACTGGTAAACAATTAAATGTAATTACAATACTATATAATAGTTAAGATAACATAATGTACAACCCCATTAAGCAAATAAAAAATCAAATTCAAAACAAATTTAAATTTAATCCTTCAGAGCCATGCTTGATTTAGAAATACTACACTTAAATTACGAATTCTTAAGCTAATTTAATTTTATTCTGGTATTTTCCTCAAAATATTAGAATAGTAGTAGATAAGATTTGTTTTTACTAAGTTAACTTTAAAAATCAGTGCAAATTTGATCACATAAAAGAAAAAAAATTCTAAGAAAATAATCAGTATGAAAAAAAAAATCTAATTTATCACCTGCATTTACTTGCTTAACATTCTTACAAAAATAATTATTATTATTAATGCGGAACCCAGTATATGCCCTACTAACCATTACATTTTAAACCGAAAATTTATTTAACGCGTAATCCTTGAGAGAGAGAGTTTTGAAATATTCAAACAAACGTTGTTTGAGCGAAAGGCAAGCACCACCATAGAGCTTTTTGAATATAATTAATTACTTATGCATCGCCTCGACACCGTCGGTTACGACACCCTGCTAAATTAAACCCGAAACTTCGAGAAAGTTCTGCGGTTTACTTAATCCAAATGCTACTCACGCCTCTTGACATCTTGAACGGCTTAATGATTCTCAACCTTTACATCCAGTGCAAGTCCTTCAAAAATTCAAGAGATCAAATATGGCGTTAAATTGCGACCGACTACTCATTAAATAAACAAGTTTGTGCGCCCTGCACCCCCGATGCTGCCGGGTGATTTAATTTGAGGGTGCTCGAGTGTGTTTGCCGGGAGTTCACACTGTGTCACAAACCATATTAGGAGGGCAACTCGGCAAACATGTTGTTTGCTTCCAAGAACAGGGTCGATGGTGATTGACTCAAGAAAATATTTCTTGAGTTCTGTGTGTGCACATATGGTTGAAAGATTTGTGAAACCGCATAGAGTTACAAACAGGGATGTCATCAACTTAAACAGTGGTAAGTCTGTTTTTCACTTGAAGAAATGGTTATTGAACGGCTATTGAAATGTTATGAAAATAGAATTTTTACTGCCAAAACAATTAAATGGAATGGGTGCCCAGAATAATGGAATGGGATGGAATGGGTGCCAGGGTAATTGGGTGCCCAGAAGATCTACCTCCCCGTTGGTGCACCTGGTAGCACTTTTTTTAGTGGTTAAAAGATCTGCAACTTGGCATTATTGTTAGATTAATGAACTCTGTTTCAGCATGTTTTGTTGTATTTGTTGTATTATTTTGTTGTTGTTGTTGTTGTTGTATGTTATATGTTTTTTTTCGTTGTTCTTTTTATGCTGTAACTGTTCATAATCTGCCATGGAAATAAAAAAAAAAAAAAATGTAACGTAATTTATGACTCTAATATGCAAATTAAAAATCTAATTCAAAACAAAATTTAAGTTTAATCTTTTTAGAGACATGCTTGATTTCGAAATACTTCACTAAAATTCTGAATTCTTAACCTATTTTAATTTTATTTTGGGATTTTCATCAAAACATAATAGCAATGCATAAAAATTGTGATACTAAATATATTTTAAAAGTCTTTAATATTGATCAGATACAAGAAAAAAATAATCCAAAAGTTCTCTCTAATTATGAAAAGAATCAGCATAAGAAAAACAATCTAATTTATCATCTGTATTTAATTACTTAACATTCTTACAAAAATAATTATTTTTAATGCCAAACCTAGTTTATGACCTACTAACCGTTATACTCTAAACCAAAAATTTATTTAACGCGTAATACTTGAGAGAGAGAGTTTTGAAATATTGAAACAAACGTTGCTTGAGCGAAAGGCAAGCACCACCCTACAGCTTTTTGAATATAATCAATTACTTATGCATCGCCTCGACACCGTCGGTTACGACACCCTGCTAAATTAAACCAGAAACTTCAAGAAAGTTCTGCGGTTTACTTAATCCAAATGCTACTCACGCGTCTTGACATCTTGAACGACTTAATGATTCTCAACCTTATACATCCAGTGAAGTCCTTCAAAAATTCCAGAGATCAAATATGGCGTTAAATTGCGACCGACTACTCATTAAATAAACAAGTTTCTATGCCCTGCAACCTCCGATGCTGCCGGGTGATTTAATTTGAGGATGCTCGAGTGTGTTTGCCGGGAGTTCACCCTGTGTCACAAACCATATTAGGACGCAACTCGGCAAACAGGTTGTTTGCTTCCCGAGAACCGGGTCGATGGTGATTGACTCAAGAAAATAATTGTTGAGTTCTGTGTGTACATGGGGCTGAAGGATTTGTAAATCCGCATAGACTTACAGACAGGAATGTCATCAACTTAAACAGAGTTAAAGTTATTTTGACTTTAAGAATGTTATCGCTGCATCGAACTGCATATCTATCTATTAATATATATATATATATATATAAATATATAGATATATATGTATGTTATTTATTCAAATGATAATAAAAGATCAAGATTGCTTTATTAGGGTCATGGAATGGCAGGTTATAGAAAACATGCGTTTTCTGGATTAAAGGATCTAGGTTCGAAATCCAACAAGCAAGGTGTCCTTTTAAAAGATGTTCGTTATAAATCTCAAGATTGTAAATTTCTTCCAATCCAGGTGGAAACTCAACCCTCCCCAGATTGTGCATTTGGAACTGAATTGTAGGGGAGAAAATATGGTCGTGTAGCAATTCCAGCTCCGTTTACCTCCTGAATTACCCTAAATATATTATAAATCCACCTGCTTCAGCTACAATGGCTGGATACTTAAAAGTGTCTCTCAATCAAAACAACTTTATATTAATAAATACATTTTAAAATTAAGCTAATAGAATTACAACTCTACTGCATAGTTATATATAATAGTATTATAGTGGAAGTAGTCAATGAACAGAAAATGAAGGTTTTGGATTCTAGAAGAAATCCCATCGGTAATTGACGACGATAAGACAAATTATTGTATGAAATAGTACATAATCAGTACAAATGATTCTTGTTTTAAGTATCTTAAAATTACAATATCATCTTTTTGAAAACATAACTGCAACACACCCCACTAGAGAATTCGAACAGTGCCCTTCCACTTTAATCTGCGGGCCTTATCAACTGGGCAACGAGTTTTACAATGTTTTTAGATTAGTTTATAGTTTTCGGGGTTTTTTTTCTTATATGCTGTTACACAACCACTTTTGGATTCGCATTTTCAAAATATCATAAATAATATCATGTATATGTAATTTTGAAAACAGTAATCAAGATAGTAAAATATGTGAAAATACATATGATAAACCTTATATGACACGTTACAGTGTCTGCGTTTTTGAGACTGTTTACATAAATATTTGATTTTGTTAGAATAACTTTAAGAATTGTTCTTTTTTATAGTAAATATTGCAGCATGTTTCCCATACATAATTTGGTATCAGAACTGTTAACGAAATCCTTTATCATTAATTTAATGTTTATAAAATTAAAATAAAAAATAAACTAAGATTTAAAATAATAACTTATTTAGTTACATATTTAAATATAACGGATTGAAATTCAAACAAAAAACTGAACACAATTCTTCGTTAAATTTATTCCATGAAATAACAAAAACTTTAGATAATGAATTTAGAAGATATAATTACAGAGTTTCATGATCAAATAATTATAAGTTATTTCCTATAAAAAAAAAAATGCAGTTCCATAACAATTATTCATATTTTAAAGAAACTTAATATTTTTCACTTTAGAATTTATATCGAACAAGCTTTGTAATACAAAGCTTAACATTGTTCGATATAAATTCCAGAGTGAAATATTAAGTTTCTCTGAAGTATGTATAATTGTTATGGAACAGCATTTTTTTTCTTCTTCTTTTATTAGTAAAAATTCCGTATAGGATCAATATTTCATAAACGTTCATTTTATTGCTATTTATAATTCGATAACAAGAAAACAAACATTCTCGTTTGCATTAAATATTTTAATTTTTTAGTTCTCCAATTTAAAGATACACTCATGTCCATAAATTAAGGATAATGAAGTTCAGGCAAAGAAAGAGACAGAAGCAAAACAAATTTGACTTATTTGTAAAGTCTATTTATTAAACAAAAGATAAAGAGCAAAAAGATGCTATATGTTTGACATAATTAATAAAATTGCGATTTTAACTCCCTGGAGCAAATTTCATAAAAAGAACCTATTTACAAAAAACAGTATAACATGGTTAGTTTGATGGTTAATATGGAGTATGTCTCCCCGACGATGCAATACAGGCCTTTCAACGCCTAGGCATGCTGAGTATCAAATTATCAATCTGATCTTGGGGAATATTACACCACTCATCAAGCAATGCCCTCCGAAGTTCAGGTTGACAGGTGGGAGGGGGTTGACGGGCTGCAATTCGTCGGCCAAGCATATCCACACATGCTCTATTGGATTCAAGTCCGGTGAGTATGCTGGCCAATCCATACGGGTGATATCCTCCAATTGAAGGCATTCGTCTACAATGTTTGCACGGTGAGGACAGGCGTTGCCATCCATAAACAGAAATTCAGCACCCATGGCGCCCCGAAACTAACGTACATGTTGTTCCAGAATGACATCCCGATAGATGTGGCCTGTCATCGTTACACTGTGAACATGCAGGTCAGTTATGGAACCAAGAATAATTCCTCCCCAAACGAGCCATCCTGCACCACCGTAACGGTGTCGTTCAATGGTGTTCTTTAGTGGTAACGGGTACCTGGCGCTCTCCATATGAAAATCCGGCGAGAATCAGACTGCAAACTAAACCTGGACTCGTCGGAAAACATCACACAAGACCACTGTTGCGGAGTTCACAATGCATGCTCTCTACTCCGGGTTAATCGCAGGCGACAGTGAGTTGCGGTAAGTGGAACACATCTGACAGTCCTACGAGCATATAGACCAATGTGCCCTAAGCGTCTGTACACGGTCTACCTCGAAACTGTCGTACCGGTAGCTGAAGAGAGCTGACGAGACAGGTCTGATGTTGTGCTCCGACTGTTTCTTTTGGCAGTAACTGCTAAATACCGGTCCTCATTCGGCGCTGTAACTCGGAGGCGACTTGTGCTGTAACATTTACTCACATTACCATCATCTTGGAAACGTTGCGAAAGCCTGGAGATGACACTCTGGGCGATTCCAAGTCCCTCGGATACTTCAGCTGGGTACGCCCACATTCCAGTCTTCCGATAATTCTACCATGTAAAAAAATCATCCAAATGCTTCCTTTGTGCCATAACGATGCGGTTATTGCACTGAAAGACTTTAAAGCGATTGTGAATAATTTTACTTCTTTGCCACCATTCCTTATATACCCCTCTCTTACACTCTCGTCATTGTGATGTACTATCCGTGCCATCTGGTTGTTTCCTGTAATTTGCATATTCTTCTTCAAGATGTGTGTGATAATTCTGCAGGGGAAATTTTTATTATAGAGTTCAATTTCTGTGTGATTCTGAATTATCCTTAATTTATGGACATGAGTGTAGTTCCCTAACCAAGGACTTAACTAATATCTAGATCCCTAATTTAAATTTGCATTTCTTGTTAGATTTTAAGATTAATAATAAAAGGAAAGTTGTAATAAAAGCAAAACATAATTAAATAATTTATTAAAGTAATTTTTGCATCTTTATCAGTTTTTGAATCAATTTATTTTATTTCTAAACTGGTACATTATTTCACTGTATATGCACGATAGGATTGAACAAGAAATAATAATTAATGCTCCAACTGTTCATTTCATGTCTGGTAGGACATCAATAGTGCCTCTTTATTTGGACTGAGTAATGACCAAGAACTATTATTATGATGTTGAATGTCACACTTTTTTTTTATTTTATTTATTTTTGATTATTATACCATATGTAATTAAAAATATATAAAATACTTGTTGCATAACTTGGGTCCATTATAATTAACCCTATTTCCCATTTTTCGATGCAAAAATATAAACTATTTTTAACAGCATTTTGATGCTTAAATAGATATATTTTACATCTGTGAAAATATCCACTACCAAAAAATTTAAAAAAAAAAAAAAAAACTTACTGGCACAAAAGTATTCCAGATAGACTTCAAGAAATATTTATTCAAGAATGTGAATATTGCGTACCTTTCAACAGATAAACAGAGCATTGAAAAAGCCGGGCAAAGAAACAAATCTAAGTTCACATACACACTATTTTTTATGCTTCGGGTCTCAGTTTAACTTTTTATATCTTATTAGATGCTTGCATTTTTCTTCTTTTTGTATTTTTTGCAAGTTTTTATTTGTTTATCTGCAGATTTTTTTTTACATACAAAGAATCCCTCGATAACTGGAGGCGCGAAACTCCTACCTGAAAGTTCTGAAAAGAAATTGGGACACAAATACTCCGGAGAAAGCAATAAAGTCTTTGTGTGCGAAGTCAACTGCAAATAAGGCCCAAGTCTGTTTGACTGGATATTGTCTAGTGCCTTGAAGATGAAGCAAGGGTTCTGTTGAGCTGGAATCCGCGATTTTGCGCACCGAGAGATGCACATAAAAGACTCTATCCTCCCAGATAAGGAAGATTAAAGTGAAACGTTTGAAGAAAATCAACTCAGAATATAAACATTTTGATGAAATGCGTTTAATATAATATCAGCGCGGTATAAAAATCATCATAGTAAGAACTTGAGAGTACTTTTAAATTTGTTTTCTAGATTGAAGAGGACATAACTATTTTAAATAGATTATGCACCAAACCAATTAAGTATGAACTACTAGCATAATTCTTCTACTAGTTTTATTTATATTTTTATATTAAAAACCGATTTTAATTCATTAATTAATTCAATTTGACGCTATAAATGAATCATCAATAATAATTAATGTAAGTGTAATTTTTAAATACTGAGTGACGCAGAACATAAAATTAACATAAATATATTAGCAGAAGCTCTTGTTTTTGCTATTGCCGCCTTCAAGTATATTTAAATTTTAAAAAAATATTTTTATTTGTAAAATCAACCCCAACTATAAACATTTTGATAAACTGCGTTTAAGACAATATCAGCGTGGTGTAAAATCATCGCAATAAAACTCGTGAGTACTTTTAAATTTGTTCTAGTTTATGTACCAAACCGATTGAGTATGAACTACTATTAGATTTTTCTTCAAGTTTACTAATTAGTTTTTTTATTATATATTTATGTTAAAAACTGATTTTAATTTATGAATTGATTCAATTTTAAGCTTCAAATGAATCATCAATAATAATTAATTTAAGTGGAAATTTTGAATATTGAATTCCAGGAAAATAAAATTAGCATAAATATATTAGCAGAAGCTAAGGTTTTGCCATTGCCTTCAATTATTATTAAATTTAAGTACTGGTGATAAAATAAATGATCTTGGAGGCCAAATGACGCTTGGTGCTACAGGTTTCGGGTTGTAGCCCCGGTGGTGTCATGGATGTTTGTAGTGGTTCAAAATTCCCTTTAGACCATAGATTCCTGATCTGTCTGATGTGACAGTATAACGTAGGGCTGCCAACCCTAACCTGTAAAAAATAACGTCTGTGTCTTGCAAGCGGCCGTATGGCAGTTTGCAAGACACAGACGTTTAGCCTTTTTGGTACCATAGGCTTCAGATTCGAATCATGGAGATGGTTGGATGGATGTTTGTTGGTGGTTCGGAATCCCTGTGAAGCTGTAGATCCCGGTCTTATTAGTCTAAAGTGTGCACAAAATTACTCTAGCGTGAAAAACCAAACCTCTCCTGCAATCTGTTAGTAGGAAGACGTCATTGGCTCACCATGGGACTGTTGAGCCAATGAAAAAGAAATAAATAAAATTGGTGGAAATATTATCTCTTTCACAATCAATTTATGCCAACCATTCATTAATAGTAAAAATAAATATGAAGAATGACATTTAAAAGCAATAGAAGTCCTTCCGCTATAAACCGCCCAATGAATAATAAAATGTTGATTAAAAATCTCTTAAACAGCATAAATATATCTGCAACAAATACATGCTTTATTTGTAATATTGTTTTCAAGGAATATTCACATTGAAGAATGCCATCGTCTAATTCCGATATTGAACATCATTGTAAAATTATATTTATACCATCATGCCTTTTTTTTACCGTATTCAGGGAATTCATACCTTTTTATTTACTTTTTTTATTTATTTGTGTATGTTTATTTTACTGCAATATTTGATGTCTTCTAATGTACTGGAACATCAGAAATATAGTTTATTGATTTCAAAAGTTAAATGTAACATAACAGAAAAATAATCACTATGATTTTGATAACATACAGGTTAAACTTTCAAATATGTCTTAGTAAAATAAAGACTATACTGTCAGTCGAAAAACAAGCACTAAGTAAAATAGTTAAATATTTGAACTCTTTATAATAAAATTTAAAAATATAAAAATTGAAACGAGATAATAAGGGCTATGAAGTAAAATGAAATAATAAGTGAATAAAAGACAAAACTAAACATTTAACCAGACAGTGTGCTTGGATCTAGTACGGATTTTAACTTGAATCTAGTATGGGTTTTAAATTGAATCTAGTACGGGTTTTTTATGATCTCTTGTAAAAAACTTTACTAATTATTTTAAGTAAAATTTTAGGTACGGTTAACTATGTAATTCTTGAAGTATAATTAAAATAAAAATTTAAATAAATATTTGAAAGACAAATTGTGCCTTTTACCTTTCTATTTAAAGATTTTTTCTATTATTTTGACTATAATTCGTAATGTAATATTTTTTGTTTCTGTCGTACGCAGTTTAACTATTAAAATTGAGCTCTTATTATTAAAGACAAATATTCTTTTTACGCATTAAAATAGTATTCAATTTCTCTTGGCTATACAAAATATAATTTTCATTCAAAGAATGTTTGGAATTAATTTAAAAATTACATTGAAACTGGAAACTAAAACGAAATACTTGTTTTATTTGGATTAAATATGCTATTTAAAATCTAACCTTCAGCATAACAGACTTTATTTTAATCTCTTAATCTTTTATCATGTGCAAAATTCCGTTTTTGAACAATGTAAAGCTGAAATTCCCAACAATTAATTTTCATTTCGAAATTTTATTACATTTGTAAATAGAATATTTTCAAGATCCTATTTTCTCTTTTATGTACAATTTCAATATAATTAATTATCAACTAATTCCATTTAAGAACTTGAGATCTTAAATTAATTATATTCAATTTTAATCTGATTTAGAATTACATCTTTTGAAATATCAATTGAAATACTAGAATAATAAGTAAAAGCACTAAATAAATAACAGTGTTTCTAGTTTAATAATGAGTTACATTGTTATTTTTGGTTTTCCACTGTAATTTAATTAGACATTTCGTATGACTTAATAATGAAGGATTAGTGTTAAAAAAAAAAAATTGCAGAAATAAAATCAAGTAATACTTTTTCAAGAGAGAATATTTAATTTAAAAATCAAACAATATACTTTTAAATATGGATTTTTTTATCTAAATATTCATAAATTTAAATATATACATAATTGTACATTTTAAAAATATATGATTTTACTAATTAATAGTTTTAGAATGAAATTGTTATTTCTACTATAAAAATTGCAAATATTAATAAATCATATTAATATGGTGGGTAATTTTTAATGCTCCTAAATGAATTTTTTTAAATAGTAAAGAATTAATGAATTAAATGCCACATAATTAAGTAAATAGTCATTACAGAATAGAGGTTGGAATACATCGAAATATTAATATATATAAGATAATATTTTGATGTTTTCGTATTTATTTATAAATAACTATATCAAATTAATGAATATATCTAATGATCTCATAGTAGTATTTAACTATTGCATGAAAGTGTGTAATTAATGTAAATGAATCAGGACGAAATACTATATAAATTTAAATTCTAAATTTACTAAAATTTTTTCCGTTTTGTAATTACACGATTTCAAATAAAGCTAAAAAAGGAGACAACGAAAACATAGAAAAATGTTTATATATTAATAAGCTATCAGCATTCATAACAGAAAAGACTCTCATATGTCTCAGATTTTTGGAAACTGTGTCATAGTTAATGCTGGTAGATAACATGGCAGAAATATTTTACCTTTGAATCATAGTTGAAATTTTTTAAATATTATAGCATCTATATTTTATATCGTGATAATTTGGCTTAGTTAATTTATTTTTGTAGGTAAACTAACAGTTAATGTTTACTTCACATTATAGTTTTTGAAACTGCATTTATCAGATAATAGAACAATTAAACAAGGCAATATCAAGTAATTACATGTAGGATGTAAATGACTATATTTCTAAATTCGTTGAATTCATTTTTTTCCCCTAGCCTAATGAAAATTTATTTTAAATAAAATATAGAAACTTCCTGATGGTAAATGCTATGACTATATTTAAAATCAATTTCTATTTTAAAAGATTCCAACCAAGCAAATTTAAATTTTTCAAATTTCAATGTTTCATATGTTGATAAAGTTTGAAAGATCCTGATGATCCTGTTTACCATCCTCATGATGTGTTTCAAAAAAAAAAGTTAAAATGTCATCAAATAAACCACTTAAACTCACAATACTAATAAAAATGAATAATTTACTAATTATTTTATATATTGACAAAAACAGGACATTTCCATAAAAAATTCTGACACATACGCACAACCCTTTATTCACAGCATGTGTTCCTCACTTTGAGCAAAAATCCAAATTAACATGTTAATCAGATAAAATGGAGTGACATTATTTTGGTTGACCAACAATGCTCTCTAGTGGAAGGGAATGTATTTATTTACCTTTTGGTAATCATTTCACAAGTAACTTAAAATACAACAAATATTTAAAAAAGCGAAATCTATCAAGTATCATTGTTGGGAATTCTGTCACAATCTATAAATGCCAATTTGTTTTCCAAATGTGGGATTGTGGAATATAAATGGATGGGGATTTGATTGTTCATTGCGTGAGACATGTAATAACAGTAATCTTAATTTGTATTCTACCTGGCAAACAATACACCAGAGACGCCCTATTAGTGGCCCATTGGTAAAGTACATAGTTCCGTTTATAAAGGTTATGCATCCGTCTACTTTAAGAAAGGAAGAGATTCGACAGCGATTGTGATAAAGTGTAAAAAACATCTTGTATCTAGCCAAGCTGTCTGTAGGAATTTTTTAATTTTCTTGCATACGACACAAAAATTTACGGCCTTTATCACTAAAAGATCTCCTTTTCAGGATAAATTCAGGGACATTTATCCAAAAAGTCATCTAGGTAGTGTTCTATTCTCCTCTTCCGCCGGGAGGCATGATGACCACCCGCTAGCGCTCTGACCTTTGGTACCAAAATCTTCAGGTTCTATTTTTTGGTGGTATGGATGTTTGTTAGTGGTTTAGAATCAATACTGAAGGTACCTATTTGCTTATAGTTTGCAAAAAAGGATTGTAGAATGACAAACCAAACCTCTTCCATGGGTGACCAGTGCTAAATGGAACACGACGCCAACAGACACTTAACAAAAAAATAGTAATCAATAAGTAGTGTCCTTAAAAAATAAGTTTATCGCATGTATTTATTGAACAATTTAAAATAAAAGTTATTTAAAATGATCAATCAAATTTTTTTTTTTTTTTAAGGGGAACAAAATTATATCCATCATTTTTTCAAAACTTTGAGGGAAATGAAATTCCTTTATAGCTTAGAAGAGAGATATTTCTAGAGAAATACAATTCCTTTTAATCTTTGTAAGAGAGATATGCAATTGTTCGTAATACATAAGTATAATAAAATTTTACTTTCATAGAAAAGATCTCTCATACTTTAATTGATTAAAACCCAGCACATCAACAACTCTCAACACACACATAGCCGCTTTCTTTTCGCACAGTAAACAGTTGAAAACTAGTTATAGTTAACGTCACGATATACCGAGAGTGTAATTTATAAACTTCCATAACGAATGACAAATGAAAGGAAAAAAGAGAGATATGAAGGAAATCAATTAAAAAGCCTCACCCGAGTAGATTACCGTTGCTCTTAAGAAGAAAGAAACACATTCTCAACGATATTTGCCATCATTCTTATCAAAGCATTGCAGATTCTGTCCGTCCCTGTATTTGTCATCAGCTAACGAGAAAGATAAATTTCTTCAGAAGGTAATCCACTGCGAAAACAAGACATCTTACTATACACAGCTGATAAAACCACAAAAATTAATCTAGATTAGTTCTTTCTTCCGCTCCATTACATATCAGCTATTGTTTGGCACATGTTTCAAATGTGCTTTCAGGAGTGTTATTTTTACCTTTCAACGAGAGATTTGTCTAACCTCTCTATGATTTTCGAAGTTCATCCGTTTGGAAGGTCAACACTAATGCTATAAAAAGAGTATTTTTTTCAATTCGTAACATATTATTAGTTCACACTCGGGCTATACACTGAAGTGGCAAAAGTCATGGGATACCTTCAATCAATATCGTGTCGGCCCACACCATTACGGAGCCACCACCAGCTTGAACAGTGCCTTGCTGTCAGTTTGGGTGCATGGCTTCGTGGGGTCTGCGCCACACTCGAACCCTACCATCAGCTCTACCAACTGAAATCGTGACTCATCGGACCAGGACACGGTTTTCCATTCATCTAGGGACCAAAACGATATGCTCACGTGCCCACGAGAGTCGCTGCAAGCGATGTCGTTCTGTCAGTAAAGGCACTCGAGTCGGTCTTCTGCTGGAATAGCCCAAGAAAGCCAAATTTCTCCGCACAGTTCTAACAGACAAGTCCCTTGTACGTCCCACATTGATTTCTGCGGTTATTTGACGCAGTGTTGCTTGTCTGTTAGAATTTACGACTCTTTGCAGACGTCGCCGGTCTCGGTCGTTATGCAGGCGGCCGACCACTGCGCTGTCCATGGTGGGATGTTATGCCCGAAATGTCATACTCGGCACACTATTGACACAGTGGATCTGGGAATGTTGAATTCCCTAACGATTTCCGAAATGGCATGACCCATGCGTCTAGCTCCAACTAACATTCCGCGTTCAAAGTCTGTTAATTCCCGTCGTGCGGTCATCATCACGTCAAAACCTCTTCACATGAATAACTTGAACAGAAATGAAAGCTCTGATTTTCGAACTGCGCATTTATACCTTGTTCTACGCGATGCTACTGCCATCTGAAAATTTGCATATTGCTATCCCATGACTTTTGTCACTTCAGTGTATATATCTTGTTCAACTTTTCAATCGTTAATAAAATGTTTTTATTCCTCCACTCAAGTTCTAATACATTTTTTAAAACTTGTAGTGGATGATACTGGATGTTAATGCAGTTTTTTCAAATATTAATTCGTTAATAAAATTTAATTAATTAATTTTAGTTTTTTATATTTAAGTTGCATGTATCTACCAATAGATGACGCGAGATGCTAGAGGAAAATTTCAACTTTATTTATAAAGGTCTTTCTGTATTATAGTGAAAAAGTAGGAATTGACTTTAGAAAAAAATTATATTGTTTATAAGAATATGACTTATCAAGATTTTAACAACAATTAAAACCTAAATTAAAATTTGAATATAGATATTCCATCCATTCCATTCCATTTGAATATAGATATTTATCTAAAAGATATATAAATATATACAATGCTCAAAACTTATTTGAAGAAGTGTTCCAACGAATGCTACAAGTATTATGTGAAAGTTTAGTATTAATCATTGCTAAAAATTATGCTAGAGACCTGGTAGGCAAGGGGCTATCTCTCTGAAATCAGTGCCACGGTTAAGTATAAATTACTTAACGCATAATTGAACACATAATAGTTTGTCTCGCATCTACATTTCGGATATTATATTAGAGTTTTCCGTGTTTTTCCTTTAATACGCATATACGAGTTAATTACTCCCAAAATATTTTTCTTTGTATCTCACTCATCGGCAGACTGTAGGTGATAAAAATAAATGGAGCAAGAAGTTCACTGATGTATAACAGCAACAAAAAATGCTATCAAATATTCTTACAGACTTATGATTTTAATGATATATTTTGCAAAGCAGGTAATGAAATATTAGAAAAAAAGAATTTTAACTGACAAACCATTAAATGGATTACAATACTACATATTGGTTAAGATAGCGTAAATTATGACTCCATCAATCAAAAAAAAAAAAAAATCTAATTCAAAACATTTAAATTTAATCTTTTCAGTGTCGTGCTTCATTTGGAAGCATTTCCATTTAAGAATTTTAGAATTTAAGTGAATTCTGAATTCATAACCCAAATTAAATTTATTCTGGGATTTTAACCAATCCATAAGAATAGTAGTACATAAGAATTTGTTTTACTAATTTAAATTTAAAAATCACTAAAAATTTGATCAGATAAACAAAAAAAAAAAATTCTACTTGTAATTATGAAAAGATTCAGTATGAAAACCAATCTAATTTGTCATCTGCATTTACATGCTTAAAATTATTACAAAAATAATTATTATTATTAATGTGGAACCTAGTTTATGCCCTACTAGCCATTATACTTTAAACCCAAAATTTATTTAACGCGTAAATCCTTGAGAGAGAGTTTTGAAATATTCAATCAAACGTTGTTTGAGCGAAAGTCGAGCACCACCATACAGCTTTTTGAATATAATTAATTACTTATGCATCGCGTCGACACCGTCGGTTTAAATTAAACCTGAAACTTCAAGAAAGTTCTGCGGTTTACTTAATCCAAATGCTACTCACGCGTCTTGACATCTTGAACGGCTTAATGATTCTCAACCTTTACATCCAGTGGAAGTTCTTCAAAAATTCCAGAGATCAAATATGGCGTTAAATTGCGACCGACTACTCATTAAATAAACAAGTCTGTGCGCCGTCACCCCCGAGGCTGCCGGGTGATTTAATTTGAGGGTGCTCGAGTGTGTTTGCCGGGAGTTCACACTGTGTTACAAAACCATATTAGAGGCAACTCAGCAAACAGGTTGTTTGCTTCCGAGAACAGGGTCGATGGTGATTGACTCAAGGAAATATTTTTTGAGTTGTGTGTGCACATAGGGTTGAAGGATTTGTAAATTCGCGTAAAGTTACAAACAGTGATGTCATCAACTTAAACAGAGGTGAGGTTGTTTTCACTTTAAGAAATGTTATCGTTGCATTCAATTTAACTGCCTATCTATCTATATATTTATATATGTTTTTAAAAAACAAATTAAAAGATCAGTATTGCTTTATTAAGATCCTGGAAGGGTAGATTATAGAAAACATGGGATTTCTGGATTAAAGGATCTAGGTTCTAAACCCGACAAGTAAGGTATCCTCTTAAAAATGGTCTTTATATATCTGAATGTTGAACATTTCTCCCAATCCAGGTGAAAACTCAATCACTCCAGATTCTGCACCTGGAACTAAATTGTGATGGTGAAAATAAGGCAGTGCAGAAGTCCAGCTTGGTTTAGCCTCCTGAGTTACTTTTAAATCTACTATAAATCCGCCTGTTCCAGCTATAAACGGCTATGTACATTACTTAAAGGTTTCTGGCAATCTAAGTAACATTATTTTGGTTTAATTTTTTTACTTTTTATTTATGGAATTTCAACTTTACAGCATAGTTATATATATAATATGATTATAAACATGGAAGTAATTAAGGGAAAGAAAGTGAAACTTTTGGATTCTGAAAGGAATTCCATCGTAATTGACTATGATGAGACAAATATCGTATGACATAAAACACGAATCATTTGTATCTTGAAAGTTATCATGTCTTTCCTGAAAGCATAACTGCAACATACTTCCCTAAAAAATTCCAACATTCGTGCTCTTCCACGTTAATCTACAAGCCTTATCCAGTGAGCAACGAGTTGTACATTGTTTTTAGATTATTCTATAAATTCTGGATTTTCTTATGTATTGTTATACAATCAATTTTTGGATTCACATTTGCAAAATAACTTTAAAAACAGTAATCAAGATAGTCAAATATATGAAAAATACAGTTACGGTATTTACGTATTTTTGAGGCACTTTTTACATAAATATTTGGTTTAGTTAGGATAACTTTAAGGATTTTTCCTTTTTATAGTAAATATTGTAGAATTTTCACGTATTTAATTTGGTACGAGAATTATTAACGAAATCCTTGATCATTAATTTAATATGTTTATAAAATAAAAAAAAATTTAACTAAGATTTGAAAATTATAAATTATTTAAATATATAATTAAGTATCACGGATTAAAATTAAAAAAAAAAAAATTCTTCATTAAATTTATTCCTTAAAATAACCAAAACTTTAGACAACGAATGTAGAAGATATAATAACAGAGTTTCAAAATAAATTAATTATAATTATTTCATATAAATAAAAATGGGAAAATGCAATTCCATAACAATTATTCATATCTCAAAGAAGCTTAATATTTCAATTTAGAGGTTTTATTGAACAATGCTAAGCTTCATATTAAGGCAGCTCTATTCTAGATTATTAAAAAATTCCTTGTGGGATCAATATTTCATAAACGTTCATTTTATTGCTATTAATAATTTGATAAAAAAAAAAAATCTCATGCCGTATGCATTAAATATTTTAATTTTTTAGTGCCCTAACTTAAAAGTTAGTTCCCTAACTAAGGAACTTAATTTTAGTTAGTTACTAAATAACTAAAATTTAGTTCACTAGTTTAAATTTGCATTAATTGCTAGGTTCTAGAGATTAATAATTAAATGAAAATAATATTAAAAGCAAATTATATAAAGTAATTTTCGCGTCTACATAAGTTTTTGAATTATCAATACTTGGGTTTTAACAGCATTTTTATGTTTAAATAAATATATTTTACATCTGTGAAAATATCCGTTACTAAATATTTTAAAAAAATAAAAAAAAAAAAAACTTACTAGCTTCAAAGTATTCCAGATAGACTTCAAGAAATATTTATTCAAGAATGTGGATTTTGCGTACCTTTCAACAGATAAACAGAGCATTGAAAAAGGCCGGGCAAAGAAACAAATCTAAGTTCACATACACACTATTTTTTATGCTTCGGGTCTCAGTTTAACTTTTTATATCTTATTAGATGCTTGCATTTTGTATTTTTTTTGCAGTTCATTATTTGTTTATCTGCTGAATTTTTTTTACATACAAAGAATCCCTCGATAACTGGAGGCGCGAAAATCCAACCTGAAAGTTCTGAAAAGAAATTGGGACACAAATACTCCGGAGAAAGCAATAAAGTCTTTGTGTGCGAAGTCAACTGCAAATAAGGCCCGAGTCTGTTTGACTGGATATTGTCTAGTGCCTTGAAGATGAAGCAAGAGTTCTGTTGAGCTGGAATCCGCGATTTTGCGCACCGACTGATACACATAAAAGACTCTATTCTCCCAGATAAGGAAGATAAAAGTGAAGAGGTTGAAGAAAATCAACTCCGAATATAAACATTTTGATAAACTGCGTTTAATACAATATCAGCGTGGTATAAGAATCATCACAGTAAAAACTTGTGTGTACTTTTAAATTTTTCTAGATTGTGTACCAAACCGATTAAGTATAAACTACTATCAGTATTCTTCTTCAAGTTTATTAATTAATTTTATGTATTTTTATTATACTAAAATCGATTTTAATTTATTAATTTGAGTAAATTATTTAAGTGGAATTTTTTAATATTGTGTGCCAATGAAAATAAAATTAATATAAATATATTAGCAGAAGTTCATGTTTTTGTTATTGCCTTCAATTAGTCTTAAATGTAAATGATGGTGATAAACTTTTGTGATCCTGAGGCCGAATGGCTATCGCTCTGGCGCTTGGATTGGAGCCATGGATATTTGCAGTGGTTCAAAATCCACAGTAGGTCCCTGATCTGTCTAATATGACTGTATAACATAGGGCTGACAACCCTAACCCGTAAAAAATAACGTCTGTTTCTTGCAAGCGGCTTGATGGCCGATTGGCTAGCGTTTTTTGTCTTTGTTACCACAGGCTTCAAATTCGAATCTTGGCGGTGGATGGATGTTTGCGGAATCCACGTTAAGCTGTAGGTCCCAATCTAATTAGTGCACATAATGACAAACTAAGAGGGACAAACCAAGTCTAACTTGTCAAAATTCAATCTGCTAGTAGGAAGACTGCCTTGGCCCACCATAAGGCTGTTGTGCCAATGAAGGAGAAATATATTAAATAGGTGGGAATATTATCGCTTTTGCAATCAGTTTATGCCAGACAGACATACCATTCATTAATAGTAAAGATGAAGTTGAAGAATGATATTTAAAAATATTAGAATTCTTTCAGTAATAAACCGCCCAATGAAAAGTAAATTTTGATTAAAAATCTCTTGAACAGCATAAATATAATTTCAACAAATACATACTTTAATTGAAATATTTTTTTTTTTAAGGAATATTCACATTGGAGAAGGCCATCGTCTAATGGTCATCGTCTAATGGTCTGTCGATAGTGAATATCATTGTAAAGTTATATTTATACCATCATGTCTTTTTTACCTGATTCAGTGAAATTCATTCCTTTTGTTTACATTTTAGTTTTTTTTTTGTCTGTTTATTTTACCGCAATATTTGATGTTTTCTAATATACTGAAATATAGTTCATTGATTTCCAATAGATAAATGTAACATAACAGAAAAATAACCACAATTATTTTGCTAACATACAGGTTAAACTTTCAAATACGACTTAGTAAAATAAAGACTATACTCTCAGTCGAAAAACAAACATTAAGTAAAATAGTTAAATATTTCAACTCTTTATATTCAATTTAAAAATGTAAAAATTAAAACAAAATAAATAAGGGGTAAGAAGTAAAGTGAAATAACAGAGACTAAAGACTAAAGGATAAAGATAAATTAAACATATAACCAGATAGTGTGCTTGACTAGTCTGGATTTTGTTATCTCTTGTAAAACAATTGTGCTAATTATTTTAAGTAAATTTTTAGGTAATGTTTATTGGCACTGCTACTGGTTTTTAAGGTTACTGGTTACTTTTAAGGCAATTCTCTGTGTAATTCTTGAAATACGAATTAAATAAAAATTTAACTAAATCTTTTAAGTACAAAATGTACATTTTGCCTTTCGATTTAACGTTTTTTTTTTTCCCATTATTTTCAATATAATTTAAACATAATATGTTTTTTTGTTTCTGTCGCTCGCAGTTTAACTATTAAAATTGAACTCTTCTTATTAAAGACAAATATTCTTTTTTAAGCATTAAAATAGCATTTCATTTCTCCTGTCTATTCAAAATATAATTAGCTTTCAAAGAATGTTTGGAATTAATTTAAAATTACATTGGAAACTGGAAACTAAAATGAAATACTTGTTTTATTTGGATTAAATATGCTATTTAAAAATCAAACCTTCAGCATAACAGACTTTATTTTTAATCTCTTAATCTTTTATCCTGTACAAAATTCAGTTTCTGAACAATGTAAAGCTAAAATTTCAAACAACTAATTTTCAATTCAAAATATTATTACATTTGTCAATGGAATATTTTCAAGATCCTATTTTCTCTGTTATGTACCACTTCGACATAATTAATTATCAACTAATTCCATTTAAGAATTTGAGAGCTTAAATTAATTATATTCAATTTTAATCTGATTTAGAATTGCAATTGCATCTTTGAAATATCTATTAAAATACTAGAATAAAAAGTAAAAGCTGTAAATAAATAACCGTGTTTTCTAGTTTACATAATGAGATGCATTGTTATTTTTAGATTTTCTGCTGTAATTTAATTAGACATTTCGTATGACTTAATAAAGAAATATTGGTGTTAAAAAAAATTACAGAATTTTAAATCAAGTAATACTTTTAAGAGATAATAATTAATTTAATATCTAAATAATACACTTTTAGATATGCATTTTTTAATCTAAATATACATTAAATTAAAATACTTATCTAAGTGATTTTGCGTTTTGAATATATATGATTTCACTAATTAATATTTTTTAAATAAATTATTATTTCTACTATAAAAATTATTATTACTACTATTATTACTACTATTTTAATACTAATCTTTAAAGAAAAATATAACTAAGAATTATTATTTGCCACATAAATAGGTAAATAGTCATTACATAACACAAGTGGGAATACTTCTGAATATTCATGTATAAGATAATATTTTAAGTGTTTTGTATTCATTTATAAATAACTCCATCAAATTAATGAATATATCTAATGATTAATAGTAGTATTTAATTGTTGCAGGAAAGTGTGTAATTAATGTAAATGAATCAGGATGAAATACTATTTAAATTTAATTTCTAAATTTACTAAAAGATTTGATTTTTACAATTACATAATTACATGATTTCAAATAAAGCTACAAATGAGATATTAGACACAGAAATATATTTACATAAGAAGATTATGAATATCCAATCAGTATTTATAACAGATAAGAGATGTCTCGTATTTTTGGCGGTTGTGTCATCTTAATGCTTTCTGTAATAGGCATAGTAGTGTTCTATAGTTAATATTTTTGTGACATAATAAATATTATAACATCTACATATATATCATATCGTGGTAAATATGCATTTTGTATTTTATCATTTAATAGAGCAATTAAAACCAGACCATAAAGTAATTACATATAGAATATAAATGAGATCTCTAAATTCATTGCTTTCAGTTTTTTCCCCTAGTCGGCAACCTTTTGATAAGATAATTTACAAAATTTCAAAGTTTTAAGTTTTTCTTGTAAATAACAGGTGAGCTGAAAATTTCGTAGGCTGACACATTATACTAGTAAAATGCATATGGTTTTTAGTTAGCTAACCTTCAAAAGACATGTGTATAAATTTGATAGCTGTTGCGCTATTAATATGTGAGTTTTAATGAAGTTATAGCATTTTAGTGTTCATCACATGCAGTCTACTCGGCTGACTGTCGATTGGACTCCGGTGTGAAATGATGGAGCCATGTTTCATCCATTGTCCCATATCGACGCAAAAATTCGGGTTTATTACGATTGAATTCAAACACTGTAAATGGTTGTTGTTTTTGGTCGATTGTGATCAGGACTTTCGCATATCAAATATTCATTCATTTAAATTTTAGGATCTTATCTCAATCATTTACTTATCAAAGTTTTGTGGACTTTTTGATGTTTTCGTCGATAACAGCCTCTTTGGGACGTCCACTGCGTGCATCGTCCTCGGTGCTCATTTCGCCTCGTTTAATTCTCTACGGTTGATTTCCCTGGTGCAAATTCAATAGTATTTTTTTTTCAAAAAAAATGCTTTATTAACACATGAAATTCCTTTTTATCCATTTTCAAACTAACAAATTGCTCCACTAAAACTGATAATTCACATACTAATAGTGCAACCGCTGTGAAATTTATACACGTGACTCTTGAAGGTTAGGGTTAACTAAAAAAATGCTATGGATTTAATGCAGAAAAATATTGTTAGTACTCGCATAAATAAATTTTTTGATAGATTATTTATTCATCATATCATTCTATTTATTCATTATTAGAATATTATTTAAGTAAAAATTAAAACAATTAAACATTTATCAACACTATTCAATAACAAACAATTGAACAAACAAATTCAATGGGAGCGATGATGGTTATTCAAGAGAAAATTTAAACTTTACTAAACAATGCGATTTGTACTAAAAAAAAAATAACATACATTTGAGCAAACAAATTCAATGGGAGCATTGCTTTGCATGGTTTTAGAAAGTTTGGATCTCATAACTTGTTGCTTTAAGCACGACTCTAAACTATTAACATGACTCTAAATTTTCATTTGTTAGTTGGCTTCTTACTTTACTTTTTAATTATATTCATGCAAGAGAACGCTTGCTCGCACGAATATGTCTATTCGAAGATAGTCAGTTGCCAACTTCTTCCCCTCACTTTAGCAATCTGGAAGACTATTCCATGCGTCGAATATAAGTGCCTCAACTCGCGGCATTTCTTTTAAAGTTGTCCACTTTTGTTGCGTTACGTACATACATTTCTGGATCTCAACTCTTCCAACTCTTTTCAACTCTGTATTTTCCACTACATATCGATCAATTGCATTTCTAGAGATATCAATTCCAAATGGCTCAATGTGGACTTACTATTTGTGTTGAGAGGATTTACTTATGGTTTTGTTGGTTTTGAATTGCTCAAATCTATCAGCAAATTCATCTTTAATTTTTTTTATAACTGTGCTGAAGTACCTCCTGCCAACAGTTTAGTTTTATCACGATATTGCTTTAGAAATTGAAAATGAAGTAATATACTGCTCTGAATATCTTCTGCAAATAAGAATTAATTTTCTTCAAAACAAATCAATTAAAAAACATAGTCTGGGTTTCCCTTTGCTTGCAGTTTTAGATTCATTTCAATTTCGCTGTGATATCCATCATAAAAGTAAAATTTTTGCAACCATTTACCGTTCTATAACTCAAGATGATTAATGCCTTTTTTTTTATTTAGGAATGCATTTATTTCATTCAAACACAAAGCAAAACGTTTCAACACCTTACCTTTGGAAGGCCATCAACTTTATTGTGAAGAAGGAGGTCGGAATACTGAGACTCCATTTCGCTTATTCTTTAAACTTGGTAGAGTGCTTTCAGTTTCTTGATTACCAAATTCATGACCCTAGCCTGTTTGGTCATTGAAAATAAGAATTTCGTTTTATTTTGCTGTGAAGAATCGTTGTTGTCCCTTTATTTTTCCTGTCATACTTATCAGTTGCTAAAACTTTTATTTAAATCGATCTTATTGTCTTCAAGGCATTTTTGCAATTCATATATCTTCCCGTCTAGTTTGTCCCAGAGCGGTAGCAATCTAGAATTTCTTGTTTTGGACCTTGGGAACATATACCTGACAAAAGGGCAGCTTGTGGCATGTCTTTTATGTCGTATCATCTATATGATAAGGCTTGAATATCTTCCACCTGCAAATATGTTACATTTGAAGATATTTTTAGCATTCTATCTTGTACTTGCTTTAAAAATCACGAAACAGTTCTTCAAATCGATTCAGAATTTTAAAATGTTTTTTTATAAAATAAATAATATTTGTTTATGGAACTAAAGAGCCGCAGTTTCACATTCTGACCCCTGCATTGAAAATTTGTTTGGCAAATTATAGAAACTTTCTCATAGTAAATGTTATGAATAGTATTTATCATTTATATGCTATCTAAAGAATTTCATTCTAACAAATTTTAAACTTTCAAATTTTAATGTTTCACATTCTGGCAGTTTGAAAAACCCTGATTGATCCTGTTTACCATTCTCATAATGTGTTTCAGAAAGTTAAAATGTCATGACAAATAAAATCAAATAAACCACTTAAACTTGCAATACTAATAAAAGCGAATAATTTATTAAAATTTTCACACACTTCCATAAAAAAAGCATTTAGTTTGAACTTTGAAACACGCACACAATAATTTATTCAAAGTTTTTATTTATATTCACATAGATAGGATATTTCCATAAAAAATGTGAAATATATACACAACCCTTTTATTCACAATGCGCGTTCCTCACTTTAACAAGTTAATTTGGATTCACTCAATCACTTAAAATGGAGCGACACTATTTAGTTTGACCAGAAATGCTTTCTAGGATAGACGTGCATGTGGAAGGGAATGTATTAATTTTCCTTTCGGGAATCCTTTCAGAAGTATCTAAAAATACAACAAGTATTTGGGGAAA
Organism: Caerostris extrusa; assembly: GCA_021605095.1. Taxonomy (NCBI): domain Eukaryota; kingdom Metazoa; phylum Arthropoda; class Arachnida; order Araneae; family Araneidae; genus Caerostris; species Caerostris extrusa. The sequence continues at coordinate 7,455 of BPLR01012806.1, read as the reverse complement.
CGAAAGCAAATAAGTATCATTGTTGAAAATTCTGTTACAATCTACAAAAAGACAATTTGTTTACCAATTAAGATACTGTGGAATACAAAGGGATATTGGATCGATTGTTCATTGCACGAGACATGCAATAAGCATAGTCTAACTTTCATTCTTATGCATTCTCCCTAACAAACAATACACCAGTGAAGCCCTATTAGTGGTCCAGTGGTAATATGCAAATACCGTGAATGAAAATGCATGCTCGAATGTGCTAGTGGTATCCGTTTTTTTCAAAAGGAGGTTTAGTTGGTTTGTCGCTCTACTGTCATTTTGTGTATAATTAAGACTAATTAGACCAGGATCTGCAATTTAATGTGGATTCTGAACCCCTCTCAAACATTCACGCCACTTCCAGTATTCAAACCTGAAGCATGTTCCTGGAAGGAGGACATTCTATAGTGAATGTGATAATATGTAAAAGGCGTCTCGCATCTAGCAAGCTGCCTGGTGGAATTTTCTAAATATTCTTCCCTTCGACACACAAATTTGGAGCCTTTATCCCTAAAAGTTCTCACTTTTAGGATAACTCCGAGGACATTTATCTAAAAGCATCTAAACAGTGTTCTATTATTCTATTCCGTTGGTGGCCTATGTGGGGTTAAATAAATGGCAACACGACGTCCACTGAAACAGAGCGAAAGAAAAAAGGAAAATGGTATCCTTAAAAATCAATTAAATTTATTCAACGTGGATAAATTTATTTTTAGAGATAGGAAAATATAATGGTAGTTTTGATTAACATAAGTAAATGTAGTACTAATTTAATAATAGTATAAAATTAATGTGTTAATAGAAAAAAATGTTTATAATATGTTTACAGGAAAATCACCAACTTAAAAATAAAATTATTTAAATGATCATTACGCGTACAAAATTATATTAAGCATTTTCAAAACTTCGAGAGAAATACAATTCCTCTTTAATATTTGTAAGATAGATATGCAATTGTCCGTAATACATAAGTATAAGAAAATTGTACTTTCATAGAAAATGTCTCACATACTTTAATTAATTAAAATCTAGCGCGTTAACAACTCTTAAAACACACACATATACGCATTCTTTTCGCACAGTAAACAGTTGAAAACTACTTATAGTTAACGTCACGATATACTAAGAGTGTAATTTATAAACTTCCATAACGAATGACAAATGAAAGGAAAAAGGAGAGATACGAAGGAAATCAATTAAAAGCTTCACTCCGAGTAGATTACCGTTGCTCTTAAGAAGAAAGAAACACATTCTCAACGATATTTGCCATCATTCTTATCAAAGCATTGCAGATTCTGTCCGTCGTTATTCCCTGTATTTGTCATCAGCTAACGAGAAAGATAAATTTCTTCAGAAGGTAATCCACTGCGAAAACAAGACATCTTACTATACAGCTGATAAACCACAAAATTAATCTAGATTAGTTCTTTCTTCCGCTCCATTACATATCAGCTATTGTTTGGCACATGTTTCAAATGTGCTTTCAGGAGTGTTGTTTTTTCCTATTTCGGTGAGAGATTTGTCTAACTCTATGATTTCGAAGAAATTCATCAGTTTGGAAGGTCAACACTAATACTTCACAAAGATCTTTTTTAAAGAAAATGGCTAATCAAGATTTTCACAACAATTAAAATTAAATTAATTTTAATATAGATACATTTCTCAGTAAATTTCACTCTTTTGAAATTTTTTTCTTTAACTAATGAGTTTATTGAACGTTATAAAAATTCTTCTTTTTGATCTTATTAATCTAACAGATATATATATAGATAGCAGATATATATAACAGATATATAAATAAAGGTAATGCTCAAAACTATTTGATGAAGTTTTTCAACGAATGGTACAAGTAATATATGAAAGTTCGTTATTAATCATTGCTAAATATTATGTTAGAGACCTGATAGCCAAGTGGCTATCTCTCTGGCATTCGTTGCCACGATTAAGTATAAATTACTTAACGCATAATTGAACGCATAATAGTTTGTCTCGCATCTACATTTCGGATATTAATTGAGAGTTTTCCGAGTTTTCTCATTCAATATGCATAATCGAGTTAATTATTCTCAAAATATTTTCTTTTGTCTCCCACTCATCGGTAGACTGTAGGTGATAAAAATAAATGAAACAAGAATTTCACTGATGTACAACAGCAACAAAAAATGCTGTTAAAATATTCTTAGACACATGATTTTAATGATATATTTTGCAAAGTAGTTATTGAAATATTAGGGAAAAAATAATTTTACCGGCAAATCGTTAAATGTAGCGTAAATTATTACTAACCAAATTAAGTAAACAAAAAAAAATCAAATTCAAAACAAAGTTTAAGTTCAATCTTTCAGAGTCATGCTTCATTTAGAAGTATTTAAGAATTTCAGTAACGAAATAATAAGAATAGTAGTACAAAAGAATTTGTTTTACTAAATTAACTTTAAAAATCAATAAAAATTTGATCACATAAAGAAAAAAAAATTGTAAAATTCTGTAAGTAGGAAAAAATCAGTATGAAAAAAAAAATCCAATTTACCATTTGCTATCTAATTAGATTAAAATTCTTACAAAAATAATTATTATTAATGCGGAATCTAGTTTATGCCCTACTAACCATTATACTTTAAACCAAAAATTTATTTAAAGCGTAAATCCTTGAGAGAGAGTTTTGAAATATTCAAACAAACGCTGTTTGAGCGAAAGGTAAGCACCACCCTACAGCTTTTTGAATATAATTAATTACTTATGCATCGCCTCGACACCGTCGGTTACGACACCCTGCTAAATTAAACCCGAAACTTCAAGAAAGTTCTGCGGTTTACTTAATCCAAATGCTACTCACGTCTCTTGACATCTTGAACGGCTTAATGATTCTCAACCTTTACATCCAGTGGAAGTCCTTCAAAATTCCAGAGATCAAATATGGCGTTAAATTGCGACCGACTACTCATTAAATAAACAAGTTTTGTGCGCCTGCACCCCATGATGCTAAAGGTGATTTAATTTGAGGGTGGTCGAAGTGTTGTTTGCCGGAGAGTTCACACTATGTCACAAACCATATTAGGAGGCAACTCGGCAAACATGCTGTTTGCTTCCATGAACCGGGTCGATTTTGATTGACTCAAGAAAATATTCTTGAGTTCTGTGTGTACATAGGGTTGAAGGATTTGTAAATCCGCATAGAGTTACAAACAATGATGTCATCAACTTAAGTTGAGATAAGGGTTATTTTCACTTTAAGAATGTTATCTCTACATCAAATTTAACTGCCCATCTATCTATTAATATATATGTATATAGATATATATATGTATGTCTTTTTTAAAAATATAATGAATAAAAACTCAAGATTGCTAATTAGGGTACTGAGTGTCAAGTTCTAGAAAACATGGGTTTTTCTGGATTAAAAGATCTAGGTTCGAAATCTGACAAACAAGGTGTCCTCTAAAAGATGGTCTTTATATATCTCAAATGTTTCAAATTTCTTCCAATTCAGGTGAAAATTCAACCATCTCCAGATTGTGTACATGGAACTGAATTCTGAGGGAAAATAAGCAGTCCAGCTTCGTTTAGTCTCCTGAAATGCATTAAATCTGCCTGCTCCAGCTGGTAGTTGCTAGATACTAAAAATGCTTGGTAATCAAACTATTATATTGGTTTAATTTAGTTTAATGATTTTTATTAATGAATTGTAACTATACTGCATAGTTATGCATAATTTTATTATAATCTTGGTAGTATTCAAGGAAAAGAAAGCGAAGGGTTGGGATTATGGAAGGAATCCATCGACAATTTATTATGAGGGACAAATTATCGTATGAAATAAATTACGAATAATTTATGCTTAAAATCTCCTCGTTTCTGAAAGTATAACTGCTAACTCACCCCACTAGAGAATTCGAACATCTTGCTCTTCCATTTTAATCTACGAACATTCCCCACGGGTCGTACATTATTTTTAGATTATTTAAATTTCTGGCGACTTTTTCTTATATGTTGTTATGCAATCAGTTTTGGATTCAAATTTGCGAAATACCATAAACAATGTCGGGTATATGTAGTTTTGAAGTCATATATGTGAAAAATACCCATGATAAACTTTATATTACGTGCTACAGTGTCTACGTATTTTTGAGACTGTATTATATAAATATTTGATTTAGTTTGGATAACTTTAAGAATTATTCATTTTTATAGTAAATATTGTATCATATTTTGCATATATAAATTGGTACGAGAACTATTAACTAAATCCTTGATTATTAATTTAATATGTTTATAAAACAAAACAAAAAAAAATACGATTTTAAATAATTTATTTATTTATGCAATTAATTAAAACGGATTGAAATTCAAAAATAAAGAGAATTATTCTTTAAATTAATTCATTGAAATAAACATTTTAAACAAATGTAGAAGATACTTATTTTATTTTGAAATTATAAAGTTATTATAATTTATTTCATATAAAAAGAGAAAAAAATGCTGTTCCATAACATTTATTGATATTTTAAGCTTAATTTTTCATTTTAGAGGTTATATCGAACAATTCTAAACTTCGCATTAGGCAGCTCTATTCTAGATTAATAAAAACTCCTTGTGGAATCAATATTTTATAAACGTTCATTTTATTGTTATTTATAATTTGATTACAAAAAAAAACACCTCTTTCACGATTTGCATTAAATATTTTTTAATTTTTTAGTTCTCTAACTTAAAAGTTTGTTCCATAGTTAGGGAACTAACTAACTAACTAACATTTAGTTTCTTAGTATAAATTTACATTCCTTGCTTTCTTGAAATTAATAATTAAATGAAAGTTCCACTAAAAGCAAACACAATTTAAAATATTAAAGTAATTTTCGCGTCTTCATCATGTTTTGAATTGATTAATTTATTTTATTTCTAAACTGGTACATTATTTCACTGTATTCTTTAATATTAAAGATAGGATTGAACAAAAATAATAATTTATGTTCCAACTATTCATTTCGTTTATCTAGTAACACCTAATGAAGGACATCAACAATGCACTTTCTATATTTGGACTGAGTTGTGGCCAAGAACTATTCTTGTGATGTTGAATGTCAAGCTTTTTTTATTTTGTAATTAATTTTTGATTATTATACCGTTGTATTTAAAAATAAAATAAATAATTGTTACATACTTGGGTCCACTATAATTAACCCTATTTCCCACTTTTCATTAAGATGACATGAAGCAAAAATATAAACTATTATCACTGCATTTTTATGCTTAAATAAATAAAATAGCCTTACATCTGTGAAAATTTCCATTATCAAATAATTCAAAAATAGAAAATAAAAAAAAATAAAAATAAAAAAAACTTACTGGCTTCAAAGTATTCCAGATAGACTTCAAGAAATATTTATTCAAGAATGTGGATACTGCGTACCTTTCAACAGATAAACAGAGCATTGAAAAGGCGGGCAAAAAACAAATCTAAGTTCACATACACACTATTTTTTATGCTTCGGGGACTCAGTTTAACTTTTTATATCTTATTAGATGCTTGCATTTTTCTTCCTTTTTTGCAGCTCTTTATTTGTTTATCTGCAGATTTTTTTTACATACAAAGAATCCCTCGATAACTGAGGCGCGAAAATCCTACCTGAAAGTTCTGAAAAGAAATTGGGACACAAATACTCCGAGAAAGCAATAAAGTCTTTGTGTGCGAAGTCAACTGCAAAATAAGGCCCAAGTCTGTTTGACTGGATATTGTCCAGTGCCTTGAAGATGAAGCAAGAGTTCTGTTGAGCTGGAATCCGCGATTTTGCGCACCGACTGATACACATAAAAGACTCCTATCCTCCCAGATAAGGAAGGTAAAAGTGAAAAGGTTCAAGAAAATCAACTCCGAATATAAATATTTTGATAAACTGCGTTTGATACAATATCAGCGCAGTATAAAAATCATCACAGTAAAAACTTGTGAAAGTACTTTTAAATTTTTTCTAGATAGTGTACCAAACCGATTAAATTGTGAACTCTAGCAAAATTCTTCTTTTTTTATATTTTTATATTAAAAACCGATTTTAATTAATTAATTAATTCAATTTGACGTCAAATGAATCATCAATAATAATTAATGTAAATGAAATTTTTAAATACTGAGTGACGAAGAAAATAAAATTAACATAAATATATTGGCAGAAGCTCTGTGTTTTGCTATTGCCTTCAATTATATTTAGATTTAAAAAACTTATTTATAATTTTAAAATCATCTCCGAATATAAACATTTTGATAAACCGCGTTTATTATGATATTAGTTAGGTGTATAAATATCAACACAATAAAAGACTTGTGAGTACTTTTAAAGTTTTCTGGTGCATACTACTCTGCATCAAAAGTAAGACCAATTATATTTTTTGTCAAAACTCTTTATTTATTCTTCAAAATTTATTTCATCGTCTTCAAAGTAATCCCTCCCGGACAACGCCCAGCCAACTTTTTTTTCCAACTCTCAATGCATGCTGAAAGTCATCGGCATGGCCTTCAAGCGTCTCTCGGCGATTCATGTTGAATCTCTTCTTTCGACTCAAAACGGTGTCCCGTGAGTGGTCTGAGTTTGGAATTACTGATGGCAATCATGGTGTGAATACGGTGATGGTGGAACAATATGGGTTTCATTTTGTTCAGTAACGCATAGAGTTTATGGATAGGGAGTTACAAACAGGGATGTCATCAACTTAAACAGAGGTAAGGTTGTTTCTCTTTAAATGTTATCGCATTATTGAATTTAACTGCCTGTATATCCCATATATTTTATATATGTTTATATGTTTTGTTTTCAAAACATTATAAAGATCAAGATTGTTTTAAGGTCCTGGATTATGCAAAGTTATAGAAAGTATGGATTTTCTGGATTAAAGGATCTAGGTCGAAATCTGACAAAAAGTGACTTTTAAAAGATGCTTTTGATAAATCTGAAGGTTGAAATTTTTTTCCAATCCAATTCTAGTACTCAAGTCAAATCCAGGAACTTAAACTCAACCCCTGGAACTATGGGGAGAAAATAAGGTAATGCAGAAAAATCTCTGCTTCGTTTAGTCTCCTGGTTTTGCTTTAAATCCTGGCTCCAGATACAAGGGGTTGGATACTTAAAGTGTCCGGTATTCGAGAACAACATTATATTAGTTTTTGTGTTTACATTTTTTTATTAATGGAATTAAAACTTTACCGTATAGTTATGCCATAGTTTTTATTATAATCATGGAAGTAGTCAGAGAAGGAAGGTTTTTTGGTTGAGAAAGGAATTCCATCCCAATTGACTATGATGAAACAAATTGTTGTATGAGATAAAATATTAATTATTTGTACAAAGTAGAGTTAAGTCTCTGTCTGAAAGAATAATAACTGCAACAACTATCAGAGAATTTGAACATCTTGCTTCTCCCACACTATTCTAC